>JAPKLY010000091.1:155064-231384 GCA_026898435.1 Prunella vulgaris
ATAATAATAATAATAATAATAATAATAATAATAATAATAATAATAATAATAATAAACAACAATGATAAAAAATACTAAAGCAATTGGTAAAAGTATTACTTTTAAAAAGTTATTTTATATTTTTATAAATATTTAAATAAATAAATAAATTTATATGTCATACAACTTTTTTGAAATATTATATTAGCAAAAAAGTTGATTGAATAATAGCACATTTATTTTAATTAGATGCAATATTAAATATTGTATGGACTTTTGGTATGACTTGATTTTTATTTAACAATTTATTATTGAACATTCTTTTTAATTGTGGATTTAATTTTAACATGATTAATTTATTAAATAATATATTTATTAAAATTAAAAATAACTTTTGGTATGACTTATATTTTTAATTAGTTACTAATTTTAGAACATTTTGTTATTAGATTAGTATAGATTTATTATACATACTGATACGTACATAATTTAATCAAAAACATATACTAATACAAAATATTTATAGGTACAATGAAATAAAAAATTATTTATACTTTTCATAAATACCTTACATTTTATGTACACTTTGCAATCTATACTTTGGACTTTCCACAAATCATTTGAATTTTTGTATTAGAATATGTTTTTTATTTTTTGTGTTAAAGCATAAAATCCTATTTCCAATGTTCACAATATGGACCAAAATAGATATTTAAAAATATTTATGTCCATATTAAAATCTAGTTATTTCAAAATATGAGTGTCCACGTCCATATCAAAATTATGATACAGTGCAATACATATATTTTATTTTTTGGTACAAATCGAATGGATTTTTAATTACAAATGGACCGATTTAGATTCGAGCGGTCAAATAGTTTTTTTTTTTTTTTGCTATTTTCCTTTTTTCTTTTATATATTCACAAAATTTTGAAAATCTTAAAGACACATATTCTTTTTCAGCTCGGAATTGATAAAATAATAAATGATTCTCTAAAAAAATATTTAATCTTGTAATGACAAGTTAGTCCTTGTGTAGTAATATGTTTCTCATAAAGAAATCATATAGATTAAGGAGGTATCAATACAAAATAGACTATAAATCGAGTTATATGATTGAAAAGATAAATTATGTGGTTGAAAAGATAAATTAAAGTGAAGTGTGTGGATAATAAAAAGTTAAAATGGTGAGTTTAATATAGTGAGATAAATGGATTTTAAAATATGATATGAGATATTTATTATTAGGTTGTTGATAGAATTTACTAATCGTGTTTGTTATGTGGCTAGTAATGTCGGATTAATTCTACCAAACAATAATCGAAGGGTTTCGTGTTCTTGGATAATACAGAGAGAGGAAGAGAAGAGTTTATAGAGAGAAAGTAAAGTGTAGGAAATGTATTAATTGTATTGAATTAATTGTAATAGCTACAAGAGAGGTCTTATTTATAGGTGTGCGAGAGTAAGATGGCACCTTACGAGCCTATTTGGCTTCCGGTGTTGACGAAGGTTTCACACCTTCGTCTTGGTCCCTCACACTGCTCCCTATACCGTGTCTCGTCTTATTACTATGCCTTAGACTAGATAACCCTCATTAAAAACTTCTCCTTAAACCACCCTTGTGGATAAACAGGACGGAGGAAAAAAGAGCGCGACCATCAAGGTCCTACAAACTACGGAGCGAACTCATGGGCGAGCTTGAGAGCGAGCTCTGACACCTTATACGGTCTTTGGGTGTTGTGTGGTGACAGACCTCGGCGAGCTCCTTGGGCGAGCTACGTGGGCGAGCTCCCTCGCGAGCTTTCCCTCATCTACCCGATCGGCTATTGGGCTGTAGACCATCGGGGGCCTAGGCGAGCTAGGGCGACCTGCTAAGCCTCGGGATAATCTCCTGATTATCCTTGGGTAGTTCGCTCTGCCAACATTTGCCCCCCAGCTCGCACACATCATGATTTATCTATTGTGCGGGCGAGCTGGTTTATCTCCATAGGCGAGGATTCGAGACTCGGGCGAACTACACCTAGGTAGGTGCCGAGCTAACAGGCGAGCTCCCCTCGAGGCGGTTACTCGACCGACGTGACGCGGGATTCCAGACATCGTTTCCCGCGCCCATCATGACCATCTTTCAAATTTCTTGCAAAATGGTCCCTGCACTCTTCGGATATTTGATCTCGCCCAGAGCCTATAAATATGGGCAACTCAATTCATTTCTTACTTTTCCGAATGATTTTTCGGCGCCCGATTTCCTCGCAACCGACAAACTTTCGAGCGCTCCCCAAGGTAGAAATCCTTTTCTTTCTTGTTCTTTGCTTTCGTTCTTCCTTTCCTTCAATCTTTCCGAGAGTTTTGCATATTTTTCGATCGTCCCCCGGCTACTCCGACGACTGTTGCGTCGGCTTGGACTCTTCGAAAATGGTATAAAAAATGCCCCCCGTTGCTAACCCTAACATGTCAAGTCAATCCACGAGCCGGACCCCTCCGAACTGGAATCTGGGGAAAAGGCTAATGACCGATGATCGGTCAATCCCCCAAATGACCCCCGTAGTGATCACCTCGGGATCTGGGGCGAGCTCCGTAGCTCGCCCGAGTAGCCGCGAGGTCCTCGGCGAGGTCCGCCCTGATTTGGGGGAGAAAGCTACCAACTCTGGAGACGACGATGCCTCAGGTCTCCGCGAGCTTCTGGAGGACCTAACCCGAACCACCGATGACGCGGCCACCCACGAAGTGGAGGCCGCCGAGGTCCCAGAGGAGGTCGCCGAGAATGCCGACCAAGCAAGCGATCTTGTCCGCGAGCTTGACGAGGAAGAGGATAAGGGTGAGGTGGAGATCACTCACGAGTATCTTCGCTTCATCGATTTCCCATTTCCCCGGCTGCCGGAGTACCAGGTCCCCGCCGAGGTCATCCACGACTTCAACTGGGCGGAATATGTGAGGGCGTATGCAGCGGGCTTCCCGCTGCCCGAACGAGACCTCTTCGATGCCGCCAATAAATCTGATCTCAAGGCGAGCGAGGTCGTGAGTAACATTAGCGAACATGTCCTACCGATGATCCGTAAGAGATATCGCATCCCCGTGGACGTCTTCATGTATGCCCCCAGGAAGAAAGAGCGTGCCGACCTCCCTCCTCCAGGGTTAATTGCCATCAGCATTCACACCCTAAAGGCCGGACTCACCCTATCGCTGCACCCCATCATTGGGCGGTTCCCGGTGGACAATAATCTTGCCATCACGCAGCTCACCTCGAACGCTTGGAGTAACTTATTGGCGATGCTGACCGTCTTCGGGCTTGAGGGTTACGAGAACCGACTAACCACGGTGGAGCTCGGCGAGTTGTTCAACATGACTGCGCAGGTGAACGATGGCAAGGGGTATTACTACCTAAGAGCCCGCCCCAAAGAGAAAATCTTGGGAATTCTCCCCGGGAAGATCCGCGACTAGAAAGAGCAGTTCTTCTTCATCGGCGGCGACTGACGAGCTTCGGACGGGCAAGGGGGACGTATCCCTACTCCTGAGGCATACGGAGAAGCAGCTGTAGGTGACATAATTCGGTGTGCGTGGGTTGGATTAGATTTACTAATCTAATCTCTTATTTTTATAGGTCTGAAATACCACAAGTCGAGTAGGGGAAGGCCCGACGTTTCTATCTGTTTCGACCTTGTGCGGGCTATCTGTTTCTTGCGGGAGAAGAAAGATCGCGAGATCGATCACTTGTGTCAGCACCATTGTCGAAGGCTAGCTGGGCTCATAACTTCGCCCCACCACCTTGTTTTCCAAGGTTTAACTCTCAAAATTTCTAAGTTATGGTAGCTCGCCGGCTTGCTAACGATCCTTAGTGGATTTTTGCAGGTGAAGACCTCGCTGCCGACCTCCCACCCATCGACATCCCTGAAGCTTACCACTTCTTAGCTCGGTAATTACAAATGGGCAAGCCTCGTCCGAACCGAGCTGGCGTTCCATTTGGGACGGTGTTGGATACAACTAAGAAGGCGGAGGTCGTCAAAGGTGCGGACAAGGCTGGGGGCTCCAGCTCGCAGAAGACCTCGGCCTTTCAGCAAGCCAAGGAGAAGGTCGCCCCAAACAAGAAAGGTTCGGGGCGAGGTTCGGGATCTGACCGGGGCTCACAGCCTCCGCCTCCCCCACCTAAGCGAACACTCTACCGTGCGAATGGCTCTCGGGTGAGCGAAGATGAAGCCCGCACCAACAAGCGATCTCGGGTTGGTCTCCGGGACGAGGATTACGAACAAAGTGACCGAGGCGGTTCTGGGTCGACTCAAGGAGGATCAGGGTGAGCTCTCGTTCCCCACTCTACTCACGCACCTCCAACTCCTCAGAGTGCGCCACCGCCGTCTCCCTACGGGGTCCCTATCCAGGATGACACCCTACTTGGGCTCAACCCTGATAGGTTCGGGTAAGAGGGCGAGCTTCTCTTTGAAGTTGGAAGTCATTTAGCTTGCGTTGCTATTTTTGAGATTTTTGCTAACATTTTTTACGTCTGCAGGTATGTCCCAGCCAAGTTCCCGTACCGGCCCGAGTCCCTTCATACCGTGGAGAGGTGCAAAACCTTGGCATCTCCGAGGGACCTTCCTGAGGGGGCCCCTCGCCGGATCTTCACCGAGGCCGCCAAATACCTCTCCGCATCTGAGCTCGCGATGATTGAGAGGCAGAAGCCCGCCGACAAGGCGAGGTTGGCGATGCACTACGCTTGTGCAGCTATGGCGCCCGCCCAGCTCGTCACCGATGAGATCACCGCCGCTGACAAAGCTCGCCATGATGCGAAAAACTGCTAAACAGGGTCGGGGATGAGCGGAAGAAGGCCATTGAGGACCTCACTGGGATGGAGGCCAAGGCGAAGGCCTCGCTGGTGGCGGAGCAAAAGGCTCTGAAGGACCTGGAGAAGGCTCAGGCTGACTTGAGTCGCCAGAGAGTCGAACTTGAAGAAGCTCGCCGCCAGAGAAGAGGAGATCGCCCGGGTGCGGGACGATGTAAAGATCCTCCGGGAACAGAGTCAGAGCAACTCGGCGGAGTGTTCCAAACTTCGAGGGGAGGTCGCCGCCAAGGCTCTGGAGATTGCCGAGCTTCGGAGTCGATCAGAGATATCCTCCTCCTCCGAGGCCTTAGAGCTCGCGAAGCTGGTCGCCACAGACGTCGGCTATGTCCTCTGCTTCGACGAAGTTATCCGCTCCTTTCAATGGGCGCAGATAAATAATGAGAGTGAGTGGGAGGCTTTAGTGGGCGAGTTCGATGATTGCCTGGCGAAGGCCAAAATCCCTGAGGTACAGAGCTCAACATTGGGGACCTCGCCGGCTACGGGATTAACCTTGATGTGGCCCGGGAGAAGTACAACATTATCCAGACCTTCGAGGTCCTGACTGCTGAGGCCGCCGAGGAAGTCGCCGGGAATGCCGAGGGCGAGGTTCGAACCCCGCCCACAATGGAGCAGATGCAAGAAGTCTGCGGGGACGCGATGGTGAACATTGGTGGGTTTTCGACACCAGTGGGTGCACTGGCTACATCACCATCCTCCCCCGGCTCTCACCTTCGATCAACCCAGCAATTGGACGGGAGGCCGCCCCCCGTGCCACTGATGCCGAGGTCCCCATTGACCCTGCTCTTCCTCCAGCTCCCGCAGCTCCGGGGACTTAGATTTTTATTGTCTTCTAGTCTTAACTTTTGTAGTTTGCCGGGCTACAGAGTTCGCCCAGAAGGAGCCCCATTTTGTAGTTTTTCTCTTCTTTTTGTTCAAGTAGAAGTAGCTCGCCGGGCACGTGTAGCTCGCCCAGAAGGAGCTTTTGCATTTCAAAGATGGCTAGCTAGCCGGCCTTTGTGGCTAGCACCATTACTCGTACTTAGGAATTTTTCAAGTATATTTTTAGCTTGAAAATTCCTTAAGTATTTTTGAATGAAGTTCGAACATTTTTTGTCTAACACTTTCCACTTATGTTTTCGCGCTTTACGTCATAATTTCCCTTAGCTTGTTTTTATTTATTTTTGGGCACTTAATTGTTCGTCTTACTCTACTTTGAGAAGCGAACAGTTCGTTTTACGTCACTTACGACTATGAATCGTACCTCTATTTTGATAGTACATGTTCTTCGTCTCACGCCACTTAGGGCTACGAATCGCTCGTCTTAAACCACTTGGGGTTGCGAGTCGCTCGTCTTAAACCACTTAGGGTTGCGAGTTGTACTTTGTTTAATTCACGCTGGGCGTTTGGGTTTCACGAACCTAGCCTTAGACGTTTTGACGTCATTTTGTGAATTTTTTCTATCTTAAGGCAGTTGGTGCTTGGTGACCCTTTAGGAAGGGTACCTTCGCGACCTTGGGCACTATGGCCTTTGCCTACGAGCATTTTGATTACAATGTTTGGGACATTGGTCCTTGCGCATTGTGAAGTTTCAAGTGTCTGGCGAGCTAATGCAGGCGAGTTCCCCTTGGGTAGTAGGCGACCTCAAGCAGCTCGCCCAGTGGGCGAGCTACGCAGGTCCAAACGCTTGACAAATTTTTGACTTTGCCAAATTTTCTAACTTTTTGTAGCAACGTAATTTACAATGGTTGCTATCAACACTTCTGATGCGAACCTTCGACTAGTCTATTACAGAATTCTAGTCTATTGGTAGAACTTTTTCAGGTGCGCCGCACTCCAGGTATATGATGAGGCTTTGCCTTCTGCGTCTTCGAGGTCGTAGGTGCCGTTTGGCCAGGCTTAGGTAACCCGGAAAGGTCCTTCCCAGTTTGACCCGAACACACCAGGTGGGGCCATTAATTTCTTTTTCAGTACTAGGTCTCCAACTTTGAACCTTCGGTCGCGACCTGGGAGTTGTAGTACTTTTCTGCTCTACGCTTGTAGGTGGCATTTTTCATCTCCGACGAAGCTCTGATTTCTTCGATTAGGTCTTTTTCAACTGCCAAGGCTTCGTCATTCTTTTCTTCGTCATATCCTACCACCTTCTAAGTCTTGTTCTGGACTTCGACCGGGACTACGGCCTCAGTTTCGAAGGCTAGGGCAAACGGGGTCTCTCCGGTGCTGGCTCTATGGGAAGTTCTGTAAGACCACAGGACCTACGGGAGTTTGTCTGCCCAGCTCCCTTTCTTTTCTTCGAGACGGAGCTTCAATATGTGTTTCAGAATTTTGTTCACCGCCTCGACCTGGCCGTTCAACTGTGGATGGTAAGGAGTCGAGTAGTGCTTCTTGATGTTCCATGAACTGCAGAAGTCTCTCAACTTTTGACCGTCGAACTGCCTTCCGTTGTCTGTGATGATCGACTGTGGAAGTCCAAAACGACAGATCAAGTTTTTCCAAATGAAGCCGATCATCCTCTCCTGTGTTATTATTGTGAGAGCCTCGGCCTCAGCCCACTTAGTGTAGTAGTCTACTGCTACAACAGCAAACTTTACACCGCCTCTGCCAGGTGGAAATGGGCCGATCAAGTCGATACCCCATTTCGTGAAAGGCCATGGGCTGAAAACCGACCTCAGCTGGTTGGCTGGGGAGTGGATGTTTGGTGCGAAAAGTTGACACTTTCGGCACCTTCGTGCGAAGCTAATGGCATCTTTGCGAAGAATGGGCCAGTAGTATCCCTGCCTGATCGTCTTATATGCCAATGCTTGCCCCCCAGCGTGACTCCCACAAATTCCTTCGTGGATTTCTTCTAACACCTCGGACCCCTGTTTTTTGGTTAGGCACTTGAGTAGGGGTAGCGAGAATCCACGTTTGTAGAGTTGGCCATCCGGCAGCGTATATCTGGCAGCTTGCTTTACTAGTCGGCTAGCTTCCCAGGCATCCGCGGGGGTTGTTCCGTCTTTCAAGTATTTTTGGATTGGAGTGCGCCAATCTTCACCATCTTCACTGTCCTCCTGCCCCCCACTTGAGGTCTGATTTATTTTGTAATCGGACGTCGAGGGGTTTTTCAGCGTGGTGATTACAACCTCCGTGAATTCGGCCTCACCATCACTGGTAGCTAGCCGGGCTAGGGCATCTGCTTGTGTGTTTTCTAGCCGTGGTATCTGATTGATGTAGACCTGCGTGAACATCGAGATCAGATGTGCGGCTATCTTCTGGTAGGTCATCATCTGCGGGTCTTTTGCCTCATACTCCCCCCGGACTTGGGATATTATTAGCTGGGAATCTCTGAAAACTTGAAGGTTGGTTGCCCCCACAGCTAATGATAGCCTAAGTCCGGCTATCAAGGCTTCGTACTCCACCTCGTTGTTGATCGCTCGAAAGTCGAACCTGATTGCGGAGGTGAAGACTTGTCTGTCTGGGCTGATCAGGACCATACCGGCGCCTGCTGCTATGCTGGTCGATGATCCGTCAACGTAGAGGTGCCACGGAGCTATACGCCCCCTCGTCGGATCTTGTCGGCGAGCGCTTGTCCCATGATCACTGTTCGGGGTGCGTAGGTTATACCATATTGGCTGATCTCTAGTGACCATTTCAGCAAGCGTCCGGCGGTGTCTGGGTGCTGTAGTATTTGACGTAGTGGGAACGTCGTCAGCACTTCTACCGGGTGGTCAAAGAAGTAGGGCCTCAATTTTCTAACACTCATCACCAGAGCATAAGCTAGCTTCTCCGTCGGGGTATACCGCAACTCAGCTTCGTGTAAGACCTGACTTACATAGTACACTGGTAGGTGTGTTTTCGCCTCTTCTCGGACCAGGACGGAGCTGATGGCCACCTCCGACGCGGCTAGGTATAGATACAACTTCTCTCCAGGTATCGGCTTTGACAGGACCTGCGTATCCGCTAGGTATATTTTAATGTCTTTGAAGGCTCGCTGGCATTCACTTGTCCACACGAAGTGGTTTTTGAGGTGGAGCTTGTTGGCTTTGGCCGCCTCTTTGTACCTCCGTGTGTTTGCATTGATTGCCTCGAAGAACGGACGATTTCAGTCGCCGAACCTGGAGATGAACCTGTTTAGAGCTGCCATGCACCCCGTCAATCTTTGGATTTTCTGAACGGAATCAGGCACACCCATCTCGATTATACATTGGACCTGCGTCGGGTTGACCTCAATTCCACGCTGGCTAACTACGTGCCCCAGGAACTTTCCGGAGTGTACGCCGAAGCTAGTCTTGGGGTTCAGCTTCATGTTGTAGTGGCGTAGTATGTCGAAGGTCTGTTTGAGGTGGTCGAGGTGATCCTCCTTCCTCAAACTCTTGACAACTATGTCATCTACGTACACCTCCATGGACTCGCCAATGTGTTGGTCGAATATTTTATTCACCAACCTTTGGTAGGTGGCCCCGGCGTTGATGAGTCCGAACGGCATCCTTTCCCAGCAATACATATTCTTGTTGGTGTAGAACGCCGTATGTTCCTGGTCATCTGGGTGCAGAGCTATCTGGTGATAGCCCGCAAAAGCGTCCATGAATGTCATCATCTCATGTCCTGCGGTGCTATCTACCAGTTGATCAATGTGAGGTAGTGGGAAGTTGTCCTTCGGGCATGCTTTGTTCAGATCCGTGAAGTTGATGCAGAGCCTCCACATCCCGTTGTGTTTCCTCACCAGGACAGGGTTCGCGACCCACTGCGGACACAAAGCTTCTTTGATTAGCTTGTTGTCTAACAATTTCTCCACTTCAACGGTTAGAGCTGCGTATTTATCTGGTCCGTATTTCCTTCGCTTTTGACGCACGGGTCTCCTTGTTGGATCTATGTTAAATCTGTGGCAAGCATGCTCCAACTGGATTCCCGTCATGTCTTCATGAGACCAGGCAAACACGTCCAAGTTGGTCATCAGAAATAGCTCCATCCTCGACCGGTACGGTTCAGGTAACTCGGAACCTATAAAAAGTTCCAAGTCCCTTTTCGGGTCCACCGGGAGTGCTGTCAATTCTTCCATGGGGGTGGCTTTTCTCTTTTGACTTTTCCACCTTGGGTCGCTGATGAACTCATCCCACTCCTCTTGTGACATCTGTGCAGGTTCGTGACCTATGCCCGGTTCGAGGTCATCGGGATGGCTTTCAGCTTGGGCGGGTTCATCAACTGTCAGTACCTCCGGTGGTTTGTCAACTTGGGATGGTGTGGTGACCTGGGGAGTTGGGTCAACGTCCATTGGTGTTGGTTCTTGACCTCCCGCAGGTCCCCCATCTTGAGCTTCATCAACTACCTCCATGGGAGCAGGTTGTTGTTCCTGCGCAGGTCCCAACACTTGGATCCTCTCCAATCCCTCCATTGGTGCCGGTTGTGTATCTTGCACAGGTCCTGTGCCTTGGTCGATTTCTGACAAATTGCCTACCTCCATCATCTCAGTTTCGACCGAGACGACGTCTAGGATGTTTGGCTCGTCTGCTGGAATCTGTACATCCTCTTCAAGGATGTGGACCTGCGTAATAAACTTTTTGACCCGACCATCTTTGATTTAGAGTAAACATTCTCAGGCTTTTTTCTGGTCACCTTTGATAGTCCCAGTGCCTTTCGGAGTTGGGAATTTCAGACAGTAGTAGTAGGTCGAACACGCCACTTTGAATTCATTGATAAACGGGTGGCCAAGGAACCCGTTGTAGGAGGACTGCTGGTCGACAACTAGGAAATTTATGAGCCTAGTCAGCCTCTGCTCCGGGTCCTCGGCCAATACAAGTCGGACGCTCAACCTAATGCTACCTAGGGGGACGGTTACAGCCTCACCGAACCCCACTATCCTAGCATTGCTAGGTTCCAGGTACGACTCAAAATCACCTAAGGCATTTAAGGTGGATTTGAAGAGGATGTTGGTGAAAGCGCCGGTGTCCACAAGGAGCCTGTGAACTCGGACGTTCATGTTGTTGGCGGTTATCACCAACGAGTCGTTGTGGGGCGTCATTACCCCTCCCAGGTCCACCGAGGAGAATGTCAGCTCATCAGTGAGTTGCGCGACGGTCCCGGAGCTGGAGCTGCCTTCCTTGACCTGGTTTATGGCCCGGATCTCGGCCTTCCTCTTTCTCTTGGACATGGAGGATCCCCCGTCCTGGAGACCTCCGGCAGCTCCAAACTCTTCCTCGAGAACTAAGAGCTCTCGGGTGGGCTCCATGTTTTGTTGAGGTTGGGGAGGCCCCCTTCGTCTGTTTTGAGGTCCGTGTTGGCCCGCGTCCTCCTCTTCATCATCGGAGGCCTCCCTCCTGTCGAACTTGGGCCTCTTAGTTGGGGCCTTCTTCACGAACTCGATCAGCTTCCCATCCTCATAGAATTTCCAGAGCTGTTTGAGGAGGTCTCTGCACTCGCTGGTGAAGTGGCCGATGGCCTGGTGGTAGGTGCAGTATTTATTGGGGTTGAGCCTCGTGCGGTCTTGGCGGATCCGCCTCGGCTCCTCCAGCAGAGCCTTGTCTTTGACAGCTGTGAAGACGTGGTCGACGGAGACGATGAGGACCTGGTTGAGCTTCTCCTTGAACTCGTCCCCGTCGCCAAAGGCCTTCAAGTTCTGGGGGGCCTTGTATGTGCCCCCGGACTTCTTCCCGTAGGGTTTCTTCTCCTCTGGGGCACCAACTTCTTTCAGTAGTGCCTCCTGCATAGCCACGAACACCCCCGCCTTGTGGCGGAATTCAGCATAAGTGTTCGGACATGCGAGGTGCATTTCCTTCCAGAGGTCGGTGCCCTTCCTGAGCCCGGCCATCGCTGCGACGACCTTGGTGTCCTCGCTCACCAGCTCACCCTCCAGCAGTATTTTATCGAACCTCTCCAGGTACTGCTGGTCGGTCTCATTCTCGCCTTGGTGGATGTTGGCGAGATGGTGTTTCTGGGTAAGGTAGGACCCAAACCCGGAGAAGTGGGCCAAGAACTCCCGCGAGAGTTGGCCAAATGAGCAGATTGACCCCGGGGCGAGTGATGAGAACCAGCAGTGGGCTCGGTCCCCTAGGGTCAGCGGGAAGTTCCGGCACTGGGTTGAGTCGGTGGCACCGACCGAGATCATAAAGTCCGCATACTTAGCCAAGTGGACCTTCGGGTCAGACTCGCCCTCGTATGCGGACATCGCCGGGAATTAGATTTTCTTCTGGACCGGTGCTCGGAGGATGGCAGGTGCCAATGGGGATGTGAGGAGAGTGGTGGCGTCAGGTCCGCCAGACTTGGTAGCTACTTGGGCTTGTAGCATCTCGACGGCCTTTTTTAGTGAGGCCAGCTCGTCATCACGGGTCACCTCCGATGGAGGTTGTTCGAAGGTCGTGCGCCTTGTGGATGCACGCCCCCGAGGTGCCTCACTCTGGGGTGACCTCTCTGTGATGGCCTGGAATTGACGTCCGCCATGGGGGTCCAACCTGTCGGTGGCGGGCCTTCTCAAACTGTTGTAGGTGGACCTGCGCGGTTGCAGGTCTGAGTCTCCCCCGTGGGACGTGACTGGGGCGGCTGTTCGTTCATTTTCTCCGCACCTGGGCCCCAGTTTGCCTTGGAGGACCTCCTTCCTAGTTGATTGGTGGGTGCCGGACGCCTCAGTGTAGGCCGAAGCTCGCCCGGTGTATAGGGCGGGCTCCTCCACCACCTTGGCTTTTCTGGCCCATTCTCGGTGTTGGTGGGCTTGGGCCGAGCTCGCCTCCTGCTCGGTGGGAAGAGTGTTGTACTCCCCCAGGGTCTGGGTGCCCTGAGTGGCCTCGCCTGCTCCCGGGCCTCGGCTGGAGCTCGCCTAGGTACTAGGGCGAGCTCGTCGTTCTGCCTCTGCTGCAACCTTTGCAAAGTTGCGATGGTGCGCTGGAGCTCGTCGGGGTTGTTGGCCAGGTCCCTCAGGGCAGGGCTCAAGTCTTCCTGGGTCACTACAACTCGCGGAGGTCGCGGAGCTGCAGTGCTTTTCTGGGGAGGTCGGCGCGAGGTCTCCACCACCTGGCGCGAGGTCTCCACCTCGGCCTAGTCCTGGTCGCCCCCCTTTGATTTTTCGGCGGTTGCGGAGGTCTGTCCCTGAGCCATTTTTGGGTTTTGGAGGGGGTAACTTGCAGCAGGTCACCGAGGTAGCTGGGGTAGGTCGCCGAGCTCGCCGAGGTCGCGGTCTCCAGCCAGGTTGGTTTTTGTTCGAGTTTTCATTTAGCCTCGCGTGAGATGAATTATCCGAAATTCGGTTTATTTGTGTACACGCGCGCGTTTGAAAACTTTTTCCGGGCAGAATATGGGAAATCCAGAAATTTAGATTTTCGTCCGGAAATCTGGGTTTTCGTTCGAAGGAATGAATATGTGTGTGTATCTTCAAGTGTTCTTGAGTTTTACCAAGAACACCTTCAAATCTTCAAGCAAAACCCTAACTTTTTGTTCTTGAAAATTTTTAATTTTTCAGATTCACGACCCTCCTTCTAGCGTCAAATTGTTAATAGAATTTACTAATCGTGTTTGTTATGTGGCTAGTTATGTCGGATTAATTCTACCAAACAATAATAGAAGGGTTTCGTGTTCTTGGATAATACAGAGAGAGGAATAGAAGAGTTTAGAGAGAGAAAGTAAAGTGTAGGAAATGTATTAATTGTATTGAATTAATTGTAATAGTTACAAGAGATGTCTTATTTATAGGTGTGCGAGAGTGAGGTGGCACCTTACGAGCCTATTTGGCTTCCGGTGTTGACGAAAGTTCCACACCTTCGTCTTGGTCCCTCACACTGCTCCCTATACCGTGTCTCGTCCTACTACTATGCCTTAGACTAGATGGGCCTCATTAAAAATCTCGTCGTAAACCACCCTTGTGGATAAACCGGACGGAGGAAAAAAGAGCGCGACCATCAAGGTCCTACAAACTACGGAGCGAACTCCTGGGCGAGCTTGAGAGCGAGCTCTGACACCTTATACGGTCTTTGGGTGTTGTGTGGTGACGGACCTCGGCGAGGTCCTCTTAGGGGTTGGGGCGAGCTCCTTCGCGAGCTTTCCCTCCTCTACCCGATCGGCTATTGGGATGTAGACCTTCGGGGGCCTAGGCGAGCTAGGGCGACCTGCTAAGCCTCGGGATAATCTCCTGATTATCCTTGGGTAGTTCGCCCTGCCAACATAGGTGTTTGAAAAGAAAAGATGAGAAGCTTATTTTGGAACTAATGGAGTTTAAATTATTTTTAAGAAAAGTTGATAAATCATTATATGGTATAGTTGTAATTGAATTCAATAACATTATATACAATTTAACAAATAAAACATAAAATAATAATTAAATTCTAATACATATTTAATTTAGTTATTCATTTCGGTTCAATTTGGTAAGATTTAATATGGTTTCATTCGATTTTTGGATAATGTTATTTCAATAATATCAACATCTGTTCCAAAAATTATTCGGTACAGGCTGACTAGATAAAAATTAAAGAAAAATCAACTATTATTTTCAGTATTGTTCTTTTTATGCTTTGATTTCAGTGCTGGTTGGATAATCTCTGATCTTCGAAAACAATTCTATTCCTATTGGATGAGCCTAAAAATAATAGGAATTCAGATATAAATTTGGGGAAGTAGTTCTTTTCTTTAAGCTATTTCTGTTTAAAATTTAGTTCCTTAATTTTTCTATATTAAAATTAGTCTTGTAATTTTTATTTATTGATATTTTAGTACAATAATCAACTGCAGCAGGTGAAATATTCAATTGTATTGATGTAATAGAATTTGGTTTATCCATATGTAAGATTGTATTTGTTCAATCGAAGGTTTCACCTCTTGCAATCGGTTATTGGTCCAAAACTTTTGGAAAAAATAAATAAAAAATTACTAGACTATTTTAAATTCGTGAATATCAATAGGATTGAGATCAAAATTTAGGGTATCTTTTAGGTAAGTGAGAAAAATATATCAAGAGCTCGTTCATGAACGTGTTTGTAACAAAATGATATAGAAAAGAAAAATAATTGTTTACCATCTGATTAAATTTATCATATATTTGATATTGTGCATTATTTAAACCTTGATAAATTTATTCTGTGTCTAAGCGTGATGCATTATTACATGACAACAAGCAAATGATAAATTTATCCGTCATTTAAACTAGGAAAAAGTACAAAATAGTTTAACAAATTCACACAAATTACATATTGATTCCGTGTAAAAAAAAAAAACTTCCGTGCATAAAAAAAAATACTTTCGTACAAATATTATGAATCAATTTGTAAATATAGTGATTTTTTTTTAACCAATATATAAACTAAAAACATAAAACAACGAAGGTAATGTAGTAATTAAATTAGTTCTCATGCATATATTTGATTCTCTTTGTATTGTTAATAACTTGATAGTTTAGTTTATTCTGTTTCTGGACAATTAGTTGTTATCTTTATTTTCTGCTGATTCCGTTAATTTTCGAAGATAATTTGTGGCTTGGGTGAGTATTGTGTGAAAATAGTTTATGATAAATTTATCATTAAATTGTTTTAAAATATCAAATATTTAATTAAGTGTATCAAAACATTTATCAAGTGTATAAAAAATCGAGGTCAATTAAATCTATAACAATTATAACATAATTTTGATCCTAATTTTTTGATACATCTAATGAGATTTTTGATATGTTTGATACTTAAAAGTTCATGATACTTATCATGAACTATTTTCATACAAAACTTTACTTTTACATATTTATTTAAAAAAATAACTATATTTACAAATTGGTTCACAATATTTGCACAAAAGTATAATTTCTTTTGGCACAAAATCAATTTGTAACTAACATCACTCTTGTGAACTATTTTGTAATTTCCCCTTAATTTATTAGTTTTGATATTTGAGCAATGATGTTATTGATTGCTATGGTTTATCTATTTTCAAGAATTTTTTAATCAAAGTCTTGGTTCAAATTTATGTAGTTTTAAAAACATTTTGTTTTGTATGTTGTTGATTTCATATTTGATATTTTTGCTACACTATGAACTTAATTGGTTTAGGATATTTGTTCAAAAGATGTTCTTGACGTGCGCGCGTGCCCACACACACACACACACATATATATATATATATATATATATATATAAGTGATGTAATTATTTACTTCAAGTTGTTATAGCAAGTATGCCAAATTGGGGGAGATTGTTGATGTTACTACCAATATTGACACATTGGACACAACATCCAAATTCGACCTTCTAATAACTAACTTTTATTATCTTAATGTTGCACTTAATATTGTTGACTGTATATTGACGATCCACATTAGTCTCCAAAATTTCAAAAGGATCTACAAGATATAAGAATAAAGGGGAGAAATCTAAATTATACGTTTATAAGTCAAGAAAGCGAAGATAACTACCTTTTGACCAACAATTATTTATGTGGTAACATAGGCAGCTATTTAAATAACATATGGAAAGTTAGTTAGAAGTATTTCTAGAACAATTATTTATGTGGTAACTGTGATAACAATTCTTGTGTAATAAAATATTTATCAACACTTGAATGATATACAATTGAATTTCTTGAATTTTGGGTTCTTCTCTCTAACTTGTCCTCTGATTCTCCTTCAACTTTGACTCGGGTTTTGTCTTGACTTGATTTTGACTGGGCTTTGACTTGTAACGCTTAATCCTAGGACAGAGTCATCTTGTTTTGGATTGAACGTTGGCCTGTGGAAGATTTTGATGAAGAATGCTTCAGATTTGGTGAGGAACGATCTTTGAATTTTCAAGTCTTGATTTGGCTGGAAACCCTTGATCGGAGGGATTTGGCCCCTTACTCCTGGATCAAAGTGCATTTGTGGATGACTTGATGAAGAACTCTTAAAGGCGGCGATGAACGATTGTTGTCTTCGAAGTGTTCTTGGACGAGAAACGTCTGATCAGAGGGATTTGACCTCTTGTTTGTGATTGAAGGATATTTCTGACTGGATTTGGCTAAGAACATTTGAAGACGGCGAAAAACGCTTGTTGATCTTCCAAGTGTTCTTCAAGAAAAACGTCTGATCTGAGGGATTTGACATCTTGTCTTGAATCGAACGTTGTTTCTGGAAGATTTTGACGAAGAACGGTTGATATTCGAAGAATTTCTTCAGATTTGGTGAAGAACGCTTGAATCTTCGAAGAGCTGGATCAATGGATCTTTTTAGCTTGCAATTTTGCTCGTCGAGAGGATTAATTCTATTCGTTCGTTCGTCGGAGTCTTCGTTATGATTTCGATCTTTCGATATGTTCGATCTTATGAAATGCATGAATATGACCCCTATTTATAGGGTGGGGAGGTGAAGATCTTCCTTTCTTGTGCTGACACGTGGCGCGATCTGGTTGGCTGATGCTGATTTGATTGACGTTATTTACGAATCGACCAAACTTAGCTTGATTGATTTCCGTTGTCTTCTTTATTTATACGAAACACTTATTATTTCAAATAAATAGGACAAATCGGCTATTTATTGTCATTTACGAGTGCCGGGAAACTCGTAATTTAATAACGACTTGTATCGTGTACAATAAATATCAACTTGACTATTTAATTAGATAATTAATTTGATAAATCTTCAAAATTAAAATAGTAATATATGTTAATATTTATTTAATTTATACACGTGTCATTATTTAATTGGATAGCAAAATTATTTTGTTTACAGTAACATAGGCAGTTATTTAAATAACATGTGGAATGTTAGTTAGAAGTATTTCTAGAACATTTTCAATGGATCTACGAATGGAGCTACACGTCTAAACTTTGCTTATATCTAGAAGGTTGCATCTTCTTCACAAAATAAGAAATGAAGGAAATGAAGAAGTTTGTAAGCTGGTTACGGAAAGTGGTAATTTTGAGTCGGAGGCAAGGGAAGCAGAGAGAAGAGCTAGGAGATGATTTTGCTATAGAATTCAGATAAACTTGTACATTCTAGTTTTTGGCATACACATTCAAATTTGATTATTAATGGGTGTTGGGGCTTTGAAAGAGTTGGATATTGCATCATTAATGTATAGGGGACTTAGTGAATTCCTCTTTAATAATAATAGTTAAAAGAGGGTTCTAATGAGAGAAAATTAATTTTAAATTTAAAGAGGGCCGAGAAAAGGGAAAAAATGCCAATTTAATTAACAAGCGTAAAATTCATTTGCGAGTGTTATATCCTCGTGAGTGGGCGAGGGATCGTGCTCTCATTGGCTTTGCGAGCGCTGGCCCTAGCGCGTTTTAAATTTGGATCGAGACGAGGACTTGCCCTCGTTGATTTGCGAGCGCAGGTTTGCTCGTTAATTTGTGAGCGCTTTTCCCTCACGCACATATTGGTGGAGCCAGGTGAGTATGGGCGGGCAACTTGAATTACGAAAATGGGCTTGCGAGGGTAGGTCCCTCGCGTAAGCCCTCGCGTACGTAGATATATACAGAATCAGAAAAAATAGACACAGACCTAATTTTCTCCACCAAAATACTTTCCGGCGCTGTTCCATCCTATTCCGGCCATCTGCTGTCGGAAATCAACATTTACATGTTGGGTTTTGGTCTTCACGTGATTTATTATGTATCTACGGTAATTATCTTGATTTTAATCGGTTAATTTTTGTAAAATTGTTTCATAGTATAGATAGAAAGAAAGTTTACATGGTATATATCGAATAGAAGTTGAAAGAGTGCAATTTATTGGATTCTAATTAACAGTGAATGGTTATCCAAGAAACCTACCATTAAAAAAGTTTTGAACAGGTCAGTATTGAATCATTGCCCACAAATCCTAGAGAAAGACTGATCAACCAAGATCCAAAACTATTTATATTAAACAATGATTGGCTATCCCACCCTTAATATATTGAAAAAAAAATTATATTCAAATATATACATGATGGGAATACTGTACAATATGCTTGGGAATACTGTACAATATGCTAGAATGACTTCACTGTTGTATGATACTTTGGGCACATCTTACCGTATCCAGGGAACACTATTTTAACGAAATGATCTTGTTATCCAAATTAGTTGAAGAAAAGAAAAAAAAAAATTAAGAATATTTTAAAATCAAAATTAATATTTTAGGGGTCTAGAGATGTATCCTGCTTTTGAATTAAAAAGCATGCGCTGGTTGACTAATGCATCTCATAAGAAAAATGCACAAACAGTATTTGCTAGATATTGACATAACAAAATCTTACTGAGGTGCTCCAGTTATATTAAATTAAAATAACTAATAATAAATGTGTATAATATATATGAGATTGACAAAAAAATTTATAAAATGGTTCACAAAATTGACATTAATTATAAATTGATTATACTTCTGTGTTGAAAAAAATTAAATTTCTTGGCAAATATTGTGAATTAATTTGTAAATATAATAATTTTTTTGAACCAATATGCAAATGTCCCTTCAAATTTTACAAGTATCATTGTTATTATATGCAGACGTTATTATTGTTCTTTTATATATATATATATATATATATATTATCATTATTTAAAATTTATTTACTTTTTTGAAAAAAAATATAATAATAAAAAAAAACGTGAACTCCAATTTATAGAAAATTTACCCCATGAGATTAGATGAAATAAAATATGACATGGGTAAGATTCTTTCCACCTCAACTTTTAACTTAAAATTCACACTTTTTTTTTTTTTTACAATTTCACAATAAACTTTACATTCCCAAAAAAATCTATCTTAATATTTATTTTATTTATTTTTCATTTGCTTCAAAAAAATTTATAAAATACTAGTAGTTTTTATCAATATACCTGCCGAGAATAGATCGAGTAAAATATACTTTCTCTGTTCCAATATAATTTACACATTTTATATATGGATGTCCTAACTCTTTTTTCACACTAAAAAAGAAAAAGAAATATCTCATACTTATAAAAGTTAATAAAATAAATTTTTAAAATTTTATTATTTAACTTTATATTTATATATTTCATTTATTTTTATATGTACAAGTCAATATTTGAAAAAAAAATCCAATGGTGGGAGCAGAAGACATGAAGATAAGGAATCCAGGGATTGCTACTTGATGTTGACATATCATTCAATAGATACTCTTCAGTCTTCACTCTCTGTCCCGCAAGAATTTGTACACTTTTTTTATTTGGACGTCCCACATAAATTTACACACAATTAAAAAATAAAATATTAATTTACGTGCACACTCACAAACTTTTACTCATATTTATCCATATACCACTACTTTATATATAAAACTATTTTTTTTTTTAAATGTGTCGTCCTGTAGGGTGCAAATTCCTACGAGACGGAGGGAGTATATGATAAGAGATTGGGAACACGTATCCTTTTTCTTTCTTTTTTTTCCATATCATATTCAATAGTCACTCTTCCCACCCATTATTATATGTTCTTCATCATTGTAGAAAATGATCTGAACACGTATCTATTTTTCATTTTTGACTTGGGCTTTACAAATTAAATTAATTTACGTGAATTCCCATTTCTACATTATAAGAAAATTATATTATTGAGCTTTGGATGGATTAATTTCAATTGATTATGTGCTTTAGTTTAATTAGCAATAATATTAGAGGTGAGCTATTAAATTGAATGTATGATTAATGTTGAGAAATATTCAGAAGATAAGAATACTCCATGGAGATAATTAGATTCATAGAAGGAGAGTTCATGATTAGTGTAAAATTTAAGAGAACACAATTTATGATTTCATCGATATAAACTGGAGCTAAAAAATTTGCATAACTTTCATTCCACCCAAACTCTTTTAATTTCGTCTGTACTAGAAAAGCATGACATCTTTAAGATTAAACTAACCTAGCACTTATTTTTTTTTGTTTTGACATTTAACTGGATCATTATCGTAATATAACAATAATCTTATACACCTGCCAGTGCATAAAAATTTGCAATCATCATCACAAAATATCTTATTTTTTGACAGGGTAGTAGTGCCACGTGGAGAATGCTCTTTCGCTGAATTTTCATAGTAAAAGACATGCATGTGCCCTCCCTAGAAGACGCACAGATATAAATACCCCTTCATTTGTATTCCAAAAGTAATACTAGATTGTGGAAAAAATAAAATTGAGTCTTAAGTTAAATAATAAAAAAATAATTATTAATTTTTGTGAATATAAGTTGTTTTTTTTTTTTTTTTTTAAGTGTGAGTAAAAGATTTGAACATCCATTTAAGAAAAGTGTGAAAATAATATTGGGACAGAGAGATTATTATCTATGCTTCTGTAACTTATTTTCTTCTCCATCACTCAAATCATTTATTTGAGTGTCCAAAACCCAACGACGGCCACCCCTGGCCGGATTTTCTGCAAGCCTCAAGCAAGAGTTTCGACGAGATCTTCAGTAGCAGCTATTAGACTTTACAGGCATTCAACCTCAAATACCATTCATATGTGTATTTTGTACTACCTATATGGTGTAATTATATAGTAATTTGTATAATTTTGCATTTATACTGATATTTATCAATATTTTATGAAATTATGATTTCTAATACTGTTAATGAATATTAATAACAATATGATTGTGTTGGAATGAAAATTTTGAGATTTTAAATTTTAAATTTACAACCTAAATCTAAAATATTAAAATTATTGAATTTTAAGCTTTTAACTCTAGTTCAAATTGAAAGAATTTCAAATAATTAACAAAAACATGGCATTTAAAATTCATATATTTTTAAATTTCTTAAATTTCAAATGACTCCATCCGTACACAACCTAAAATATCGACATACATACTCCTATCATCTGGATGGGTTAGCAACTACACATGAGCATGCGCCGATGGAAAATTTTGGAGCCACGATGAACTACTTCGTGATCCATGAATACCTTATATATCCAATTTTGATTTACTTCCACATACAATTAGATACCCTCGAGGCAAAATGCAGCAAAATAAATTATAACAAGAATAGAAAAAAAGGGAGAAAGGAACTGAAAAAGAGACTGAGACCTACACAAGTTCCTTCTTTTTGGGTTCAAGAACAGGAGGATCGACATCGATTCCCATGTTCATTGCGGTTCCTGCTATGATTCTCATCGCCGACTCCATAGTAGTACAGTTCAAGTCGGGCAACTTTTCCTGTGCGATTGTCCGAAGTTGATCAATGGTGACCTTCCCAACTTTCTCTTCCTTAGGGTTCTTGGAACCTTTCTCAACGCCTATAGAGTATAAAATGAGAACTCATTAGCGACATCCCTTGTTTGCATTTTCAAGAATGTAGACATTCAAACAAGAAATCGAGGGGCACTTGGTTCAAATTATTCAATGAGAACGATAATGAGAATCATCGAATAGTGAATTAGTAATAAGAGAATTATAGGTAAATTGTTAGTGTATTCCTCTAATCTTGAAATAAGTGGAGACAAAAAATGACCATTGCCTAAGGAATAGTGGAATGAATGAGAAGAAATGATTTGACATCCAACACCGTAATTAGTCTATATTCATTTCGATTATCATTTTCATTATTATTCCTATTGAAGAATTATGAAAAAGCACCATCTGAATGCCAGTGGTGGGAGATAAGGGCAACAACAAGTTCTAAAAAACTATCATAATAAGAATAATTAGTGTGGCAAGTACAAGCAGCTTTTCCATTTACTTGAGGAAGAGAGTGATCTCGTGGGTGCAAAAATTGATAGGCATCGAAATGCTTAATTTGAGTTCACAAGCAGATCAATTCTAACGTCAACAATAAAAAAAATGAAATAAAGAAAAGAAAGGAAAAAAATTAAAGAAGCGCATCATTATACAGGTTCAAAATACAAGAAGTTTCTAATGTCAAACCATACACCTGATAGGTTCTATCTTAGGGAATGTTTTGCAGGAAAAGAAATCAAAACTATCTCCGAAAAAGATATTCGAACCCTTTTTAATGTTAGTTGGGGTGGGGAAGGAATTCAGAACTCTAAAAGAAAAAACTAAACCGTTGTTGCAACACAAGTGAAACATAGTTTAGTAAACAAAGAATATTGTGTAGTTTAACAATGATTTTTACATAGATTCTCTAGTCAAAGAAAACCACTAGCTACACTTATGAGATGCCAGGGACAACTAATTTGCCCAAAACTTCAAATCATGCTTCCCGTATATGACACAAACTTCGCAAAATATCAACATTGCAAAACAAAATATTGGTTGGAGAACAATATTTAATGTGACTCCTTTATCTGAAGCCCGCTATGGAACCACTAATTCTATGTTTGTTTCAACCTATTCTTTTATCATCCTTTCTCTTATAAGTAAGGTAATCATATGCACAAGATCACATGGGAAATCACTCCTACGTCAATCATCAAATCAGCATTGATGATGATGCAGTTATCCTGCAGTTGCCTCATGATTCTACAGCACAGATTGTTCTTGATTTGTCAACACATATCTTTCCTTTGTTTCTCTTATTGGTAGAATGTATCCTGTCTTTAGTTTCGCATAATCATTCGTTTTAACATGTGGTGATTAAGATTTATTAACTGATGCATCATACTTGTATTTTCTTTAAATTCTTGTCTCCATCATCAATAAACACAAGAAAGATATAAAAGGGGAAAACAGGGGATGAGAAGAGTACCAGCAGCTTTCAGTAACAAAACAGAAGCAGGTGGAGTCTTCAGTATAAAAGTGAAGCTTCTATCCTGGAAATAATAAAAAAACAGTATCTCTTTACCTTTCTTTAACTTTAAAGCAAAACTCATCGAAAGCAAAACTCATCGAAAGCAATAACAAATAGCATATGAAAACTCACGTCGTAAACTGTAATCTCAACAGGAATGATATAGCCGGGCTTGTCAGCGGTGCGAGCATTGTAATCCTTACAAAACGCGGCAATATTTACACCCTTCGCACCCAATGCGGGCCCCACCGGAGGCGCCGGCGTCGCTTTTCCGGCCTCCAGAGCCAGCTTCACCAACCCAACCACTGCCAATTAATCGAAAATTAAGAAACAACCAACACGGAAACATAACGAGGGTTTAATCATCGAGAAAATTGAAAGGGGGTAAAATTACTCACTGAATAATACCTTTCTTAGCTTTTCCACCAGGTTTCGGCGGGGCCATGGAAATGATGGTGAGAGAGCGCGGATTGGAAGAAATGCGCAGAGTCCGACTCTTGCTCAACAGCTGTAGAGTGGTTGCCTGGTTTGAGGATGAACTGAGGGATAAGGAACTGGAAAACATAGAGGAAGATGGAAGCTTCGATTCATTCTCGCCATTGCTCTTCTTCGCATTACGGTAATTTCGAGAAGAAATTGAAATTGGAGCGTTGTAGACACATAGAGATGAAGAAGCCATTTCGCGTCGTTGCAGAGTGAGGAAGAAATTGAGTACTGAAATGGATAACACGCGTAATCCGGACAACATCCACGAACGACGTCGTATAAACTTTGGAGCCTCACGAATTGTAAAGAGAGTTGAGGTATGGACTGGGCTGGGCTTAGCCTGACAATATTGAACTAAATAGGGTCCGACTATATACCCCTCCATATATATTAGATACCCCCAATTAAATTATATATTATATTAATTTATTTCTTAAATAATTTATATACCTTTTAATATTAAAAATAATACTCAATTGATAACCTATTTCTTAAATAATTTATATACCTTTTAATATTAAAAATAATACTCAATTGATAACCCATTTGAAAATTCAAAAGTCATGGTTATATGCAAGAAATTAGAAGTGTGAGCGCAGAAGTTGGAGCTCTAAAATGTCATTCTTCTTGTAGTTGTATCATCATTTTATCATTCTTAAAGCGGCGGCGATCAACCTTAGTTTGTATATTTTGTAACAAAAATAGTGAGCATGCAGGAGTCTTTGACTTGTGTAAGTGTATATATTTTAATATTTATTTAATGATGTATAACTTAATTTTTACTTTGAATGTTGTTATTTATTTATATATACCAAGTATTTATACTTATTACTTATTAGCCTATAAATTCGACGATATATTATTGTTATTCTCACATTTTTTTGGAAAGAATCGCGACACCTATTTACGAACTTGGTTTGTCAAAAAATGATTAGGGTTTCGACAAAAACTTGCTAAAATATAATTAATATTTCGAAAATTAGTTGTCAAAATATTTGTTAATTTTCAGACCTGATTTGTCAAAAAGAAGGCGAAATATTTTTATTCCTGCTAAAACAAAAATCCTATAGTTTACAACACATATCTTTCCAAATCTATCACAAACAACCTCCCCGTGATGTTAATCCTTATCCATCTAAATTCAATCGATTTGTTAATGATAAAAAACCTCACCCGAATAAAAAGAAACCCCCCGCACTAACCTCTATCACGTATTGATTAATCAGTGTTTTATGAGTCTATGTCATGCTCATTGATGGGGTGGTGTTGGTTGCTCGCTGTGTCCAGCGGCTCGCCGTCGCCGGTGAATTATTCGCAAAATAGCATTTCAAAAAAATGAGTATATTTATTTTGTTATACAAGATTATGTCCATAAAATGATTGGTGTTTTAATAGGTGTATCAATTTTTTTAAATGATATGGGTAGTGTTGGTATATTTAGGAAGTATAATAAATAATTATTTAAAATAAAATATGTTAATTAAGTAATTGGGGGTATCTAATGAATATGAAGGGGTATATAGTCGGGTCCAACTAAATATTATGTGTAATATACATTGAAAATAAATTTCTTTATGTATAATAATTTTAATTCGATTTAAATATGATTCAATTCAAATTATTTAATTATAGATAATTTAGATTGAATCAAATTATTACATATAAATTATATTTACACACATAATATAACTCATATTTAAATAATTTAAAAGTCAAATTTTAAATATTTTCCTGGATATTCCCTTTTATAAATTTTAAAATTTTGCGATAAAAGATATGATCTTAATCTTAAATTCAAAAAAGTTTAAGCTAAACTTATGCATATGTCTACAAATATACACCCCCTCCCACTCACTATATGTTATTCATTTTTTAATTATTATTTTTACACTTTTTTCATCCCACCGCTTATAATTTTTCACCTTTTTCTTATCGTATCATTTATATTTTTTTTCATTTTTTCCTTAAACTGTGTGCCAAAAACAAAATTTTTTATTAACAATCCCAAAATTCTAATTTCCATTCATTGTCTTTGAGTCTCTTCTCTCTACTACTATTAGATTTGTAGGTAAATATTCACTAATACAAATTTTGTCTTAGAAAGCTCTAATTTTTTCACTTACAGAGCGATTTTTAGAGCTTTCTAAGTGAAAACTATGTAAGTTTAATGAACACTTAGAAAGCGGTTAGTAACCACTTTCCAAGTGTATTATATTTTTTTAATATTTAACCTACAAGGCGGTTATGAACCAAGATCTTTTTTTAAAAAAAAAATAAAATTTATTCCAGCCTTTTTTCTCGCCGGAGTTACTGCCGCTGCCCAGAATCGAGACTCCCGCCTCCACCGTCTGTCCTTCACAGCCGGCAAAACACACCCGGATTATTGATATATAATCCCTCCATTATCGTACCTGTGATGCAAGCCTGCTAGAATAAGAAATCTCACTCAACATAAAACTGAAAAGAATCAAGAGGCAGAGCTTTGGATAGTAATTCATGAACAAATAATTACTGAAAAATTGAAATGCTCATTTTGAAATGATAGATCTAAGCAGTTCACTGTGCAGTTAAAAACCAGAATTGGATAAAAAACTTGTTCAATCCTCTTTTATTTCCCAAACACTAACCGACGCTCACAGCCGAATGAAGGCCTTCAACCACTCACCGGAATGTCCCGCCGCCGATCGAAGCCGCTGCTACCCTCCCACTGGAAGTCCGTTGCCTCTGTCCGGAATCCGTTCATTTTGCCGCTGTTTCACGGTGGCACCACACCCAATCTGTTCGTCGTGATTTGCCAAAATTAATAAAGCAACCGACTGCCCTTGCCTCTGCAACCGTCGCTGATTAATGCCGGACAGACATGTCTTTCGCCTGGAAGCACCACCACTCTTCGGCGTAACCAACAGTCGCAACAACGCCTCCATCTACAGCCGTACGATGCCGGAACAGAAAGACCCGAACCTCTTTCTCTTCCTTCAGCGCGGTGGCGGCCAAGTGAGGGGCGGCCTTCAGCGCGGCCGTCGATCGAACCTCAAGCCGGCGGCGGAGCACAGCGGTGGTACAGATTTTTTGTTTGAGATCTTGGGCGAGAGAAAAACTTTTATAAAGTTAAGGGAGATAGCTAGGGTTTGTTGCGAGATGGGCCCTAAATTGAGGCCCACAGTGGGCTTTAAATTGAGAGCGGTTGTCAACCGCTTTGCTTTATAGCAGTTCTTCCCGCTTTGAAATCTTATAGCGGTTACAAACCACCTTTTAATGTTTTTCTCTTTTTTTAAAAAAAAATTTAGTCAAAGCGATTTTTGACCTCTATCTAGGTATTATATATATTTTTTTTAATTTTTTTATATGATTAGATAGTTCATTTGCAAAAGAGCTCTCTAAGACAACTTAGAGAGCTCATTGACAAATAAGCTCTCTAAGTAGAGCTATGCAAGGTGAATATTGTAGTAGTAATTTTTCTATGTCAGATTCATATATAATATTGCATGGATATAAGATCTGTGCAATAAGATTTATTTTGGTCCATTTTTACTTTACATTTACCTTCTCCATTATTTTCGGTGTTTCCATAGCAATTTTTTCATGTTCTTTCTTGTTTTCATGGTTATTTTTTCTTCAATTTGTCCTTTCTCTCATTCCTTGCGAGCATCCATTAATTTTTTTTTCCATATTTTCATTATTTTCCCGCAATGTTATTTTTGCGTACATTTACTTTATTTCTTATACCGCAAATATTATTGATTTATATCGTAACACTATTTTATTCTTGTAGTCACACTCATTTATTCATGTAGTATTCATTTATTCTTGTAGTTGTTGTAATCTTGAGAGGAAAGCGTAAAGTAAAAGACACAATATTGATGACCCAGTTCGTCACGGAGTGACTACGTCTGGGGGCGACCAAGCCAGAAGATTATGCTAATATGAACTGCCGTTTACAATGATATGAAGTGTAGAGTAGATAATACATGGAACGATACTATATATATATATAATACCTAACCCTAAGTCCTGTGGGCCTAAAGCCCACTGGATATATCTAATATTATATCCACACAATATAATAATATATTTACATATATTATAACACTCCCCCTTGGATATAATATGACAAGGAAGAATGCAAGTGTTACTTAGTGGAGTGTTACAAATGGCCTCGAGGATACAATCATCAGGATTGTTTAACATTTGTTACTCCCCCTGAAGATAACAACCTTCCAAGTCGACGCATCCCGATTCCATGTACGTACTTTTCAAAAGTCGAAGTGGGAAGGAATTTAGTGAACAAATCAGCTAGATTGTCACTTGAACGTACTTGTTTTATCGTGATCTCACCACTCTTTTGGAGTTCGTGAGGATAAAAGAATTTTGGGGATATATGTTTCGTCAAGTTCCCTTTGACATAGCCGTTGCTCATTTGTGCAATATATGCATCATTATCTTCATAGATAATTGAGGGGCTTAAGTCAACAGAAGGGATACCACACGAATCGTGAATGTGTTTTACAAGGGACTTTAACCATACACATTCTCGTGCAGTTTCGTATAGAACTATGATCTCTGAGTGGTTTGACGAAGTGGTCACCAAAGTTTGTTTGACAGATCTCCATGAAATGGCTGTACCACCACAGAGGAAAACATAACCCATTTGCGATTTCACATTATGGGGATCAGATAGATAACCAGCATCAGCATAACCTATAAGTGTTTTGTCTTGGTTTCTTTGATAGAAAAGACCAAGATCTTGAGAACCTTGAAGATATCGTAAGATATGTTTCACACCATTCCAATGTCTCCTTGTAGGGGAGGCACTGAACCTTGCAAGTAGATTGACTGCAAAGGCAATATCGGGCCTAGTGCAGTTTGCAAGATAGAGCAGTGCACCAATTGCACTTAGATATGGAACTTCAGGTCCCAATAGCTCTTCGGTATCTTCTTTAGGTCTAAATGGGTCCTTTTCCAAATCAAGGGAACGGACAGCCATTGGAGTGCTTAAGGGATGAAATTTATCCATGTGGAATCTCTCCAACACTCTCTTTAGGTAAGCTGATTGGTGTATCAGTATTCCTTCAGGGAAATGCTCGATCTGCAGACCGAGACAGAACTTGGTTTTACCCAAAGTTTTCATTTCAAATTCAGTTTTTAAGATTGAACTTGCTTCTTCAATCTCTTTCCTTGTTCCGATAATGTTTAGGTCATCCACATACACTTAGATGATGCAAAAACCATTAAGGGATTTCCTAATAAAGACACAAGGAAAAGCCTCGTTATTTACGTATTCCTTCTTCAGGAGGAATTCGCTTAGTCGATTATACCACAAACGACCTGACTGTTTTAAGTCATATAACTAGCGTTGCAATTTAATGCTGAACATACTACGATGTTCTTTATTCCTCATTTGGGAATAGTTAATCCATCAGGGATTTTCATATAGATGTCAGAATCTAATGATCCGTATAAGTATGCGGTAACTACGTCCATTAACTGCGTTTAACTGCCAGGGATATATGGCGGAACTTTATAATACTAACAACAGGAGAATTTGTTTGATCACATCAAACTCAATAATGGGTCACTGCAAAAAACCCTTAAGCTGTTAATCTCGCTTTGTATCTCTCAACTTAATTTTGTTTCGTATTAATACCCATTTATATCCTTCAGGGATAAAATATTTAGGGGGTATGTACGATAGAACAAAACAGTTTATTTTGCGAGTCTAGCTCTTCCATATTTGCTTCTTTCTATTGCATCTAATCAAATTTAGATACTGGTACCAGATTTTAGAAAGAGCAACTATGGGTACGAATATGTTGTCGACAACAGTGATATGTTTGTCTCCTGTGTTTATTTAAGATTCATGTAAACCAGAACTTGATCATTTCCCATTGATCTGGGTGTTCCGCAATCCTAGTATTTTGATTGCTATGTGCACGTGCTTTTTACTAGGATTTCTCGTCTTCAGGACGAATCTCTTCAGGAGATTTCATGAGTGACTAAATATATTATTAGCATTAATATACCATGGTTTTGTGTAAAGAGGTTCATTACGCTTCTAGCGTATAGGGGCATCCTTAACTATTCACAGTCACTTCATTTATAATCAGTAATGCATTTGATAATGCATCTGGGAGATTACTTGCTGATTATTGCAAGTTTTATTTTCTTTTGAACTTTTGGTTCAAGTTTGACTAGTGTGTGGGCCTAAGTATTGAAGATCTTTTGTGTTCCACATAATTTCACGGTATTTATTAATTGTGGTATTTTTCTCTCCCCCTAAGGCCGGAAATAGATCTTCGTCAAATGTGCAGTCAGCGAAACGGGCTGTAAACTGATCCCCAGTTAAAGGCTCGAGGTATTTAAGTATTGTGAGAGATACAAAATTGATGTAAATACCGAGTTTCCTTTGTGGGCCCATAGATTTCGCTTAGGTGGTGGTATTGGAACATACACTGCACAATCGAATGTTCGCAGATGGGAAATGTTAGGTTCATTTCCATGCACGAGTTGAATAGGGGAATATTCATGATATGCAGTTGGTCGGAATTGGATTAGTGATGATGCATATAAGATTGCATGCCCCCAACATGAAACAGGTAAGTTCGTTTTTTGTAGTAGTGATCTAGCGATTAATTTAAGACGTCTAATTAATGATTCAGCTAGACCATTTTGAGTATGAACATGAGGGGGCCGAATGCTCCACTTTGATTCCCAGTGCCATTCAAAAATCATCGAATGCCTTAGAGGTGAATTCACCGACATTATCCATACGAATGGATTTAATAGGATGATCTGGGAATTGAGATCTCAACAGGATGATCTGTGCAATAAGCTTTGCAAAAGCAGTATTGCGAGTGGATAGCATCGTTACATAAGTCCACCGAGTGGATGGATCTATTAGGACCATAAAATACTGAAATGGTCCAGATGCTGGATGTATTGGTCCACAAATATCTCCTTGAATCCGTTCAAGAAATTTAGGAGATTCAGTTCTTACTTTACTACTAGAAGGACGAATTATGAGCTTACCCTTTGTGCAAACATCACATATGTATTCATTAACAGAAGGGATTCTGTTGTGTGTTATGTTATGGCCAGATGAATTACATAGAATCCGACGCATCATGGATTGTTCTGGATGTTTTAACCGCTTATGCCATAGTTTGAAAGAATTTGGATCATTAAATTTTAGATTAAGAGCTATATGGAGATTTGAGGGTCTGATGTATGTATAATACAAACCAGACGAGAAAGATGGAAGTTTTTCGACGATGTGTTTACGACAATTCAAATAGTGAGTCATCAACAGATATTCACTATTGTCCTCAGTATTTGTTTCAATGTGATAGTCATTCTGTCGAATGTCTTTGAAACTGAGGAGGGTACGCTTTGATTGTGGAAACAATAAAGTATTTTCGATTATTAATTCGGTACCCATAGGTAGAATGATCGAGGCTCTTCCGGAGCCAATGATTTGTATGTCATCATTGGAAATAGTAGTGACACTTCCTTTCTTTTCAATTAATGTTTGGAAAAATTGTCTATCTTTTAAGATAGTATGTGTAGTAGCACTATCTACTAAGCACAAAACATTAATCTCCATAAGCACACAAGTGTATGTTTAGATACGTTTAGATATGAGGAATGCTAAGGAGAGCCAAGATTACAGACGCTGAATGATCAGCCGCACAAGGGATCACTTAGGTCCTACTTTATCAAAAACGTATTAAATTTTGTAGTCAATAGTCATATGTGCACCCAAGAGGTCATCCTTTGTCTATGACAAAGCCTGCTTTGGGCAGGTCGGTGTGGTGTGTTTCACCGTGATGAGCCTTCCCATTTTTGTCTTTTAGCATACCTTGATACGCCTCCACCAAATGTTTTGGTGTATGACACAAGCGAGACCAATGGTCGTCGCATCCACACTTGTGACAGACTTGTTTGTTCTATGCACGTGAGCTCGATGGTTTATCTTGAGGTGCATAATTATCAGTTGCACTAGATTGTGCATTGTTGCGACCTCTACCTCTTCCCCTACCACGGCCTCGACTTCGGGTCGATCCGCGTCCCCCACTCGCCTCATTTCCTTTTCCATGTGTACGGCCTTTATAGTTCCTCCGAGTAGCATGTGCTTCAGGCACAGCTTGTGAGCCAACCGATCTAGTATTGTGATGTTTCATCAACAATTGGTTGTGCTTTTCTGCAACGAAAAGTGCAGAAATGAGGTCGGAGTGTGATTGATACTCTTTGGTCCTGTACTGTTGCTGGAGTACAAGATTACTAGCATGGAATGTGGAAAGAGTTTTCTCGATCAACTGATCATCAGGGATCGGTTCACCGCACAGCTTGACCTGCGAAACTATGCGATGTAGGGCGGAGTTGTACTCCGTCACAGACTTGAAGTTTTGGAAAACGAAGTGTTATCCATTCATGTCTAGTTTCGGGGAGGATCACATTTTGTTGTTGTTGGAATCGATCCTGGAGGGATTTCCACAACGTCAATGGATCTTTTTCAGTGAGATATTCGTTCTTAAGATCTTTGTGAAGATTATGTCTTAAGAAAATTAGAGCTTTTGCCTTTTGGCCAGTTGTGGATTTAGATGGTTGTCTAGTTGTGTCGGTAAGGTCTTTAGAGACAAGGTGAGTTTCAACGTTGAGAGCCCATGTCAAATAGTTATGGCAATCAAGTGTCAATTAATCGAATTCACATTTAGTGATGTTTGACATGTTTTTGCTACAAAAATTAATAAATGGAAATTTATTAAAATTATTTGTTTGTAGCTTTTAATAATTAAGGCTCAATCATAAAAATGCTAAGACAAAAATTAATAATTAATTATAGGGGGTATTGATATTTTTGGGTGTATGACTTTTATGAGACATTTATTAATGGGACTTGAACCCAAATATAATTATTGAATAAGGCCTTAAAAAAAAATTGATGATTTGGGCTTTCATAATACCATTATGAATTTTTATTAATGGGACTTCGGGCTAAAAAATAATTATTAGGATCAACTAAATTAAAATGCCCAATCAATTATATTAAAAAAATGGCCCAAGTAATTTTTTTTTTTTAAATTAATATAAAGGGCTCGGCCCATTTAGGAAAACAGGCCTAACCACGGAATTAATAAGGAAAGGCCCAGGATTAGGCGGCCCATTTTAATATAGTAGCCGAAAATAATAAAATAACAGCAGCCAAGATTCATTATAAGAATGGCCCAATTTGAATGTTCTTATGGCCCAAAAGAAATGGCTTGCAGTCTGGGCTTCAAAACAAAATTTTTTTTGTTAATGGCCATTAGGGCCGATTTTCCTTTATTAAAAAATGGCCCATATACAAAATAGAATTAGGGCTCGATTGACTTGGTTTTCAGATACAACCATGAATCAGGTAATGGGCGAGAAAATCGGCGGAATAGCTGCGACCACGACGCTGACGTGTAATCGCCATTAATGGAAGACGGAGTTCACGCGGCGCTTGCCGACACGCCGTCACGCCAGGGGTGCCGTCTTTGCAGAACAGAGCATCGTCATGATTCCGGCGTGAACCAGAGGCGCGCCGCCTCACGCCGTCGCCTCATCGGCTAGGAGCCGTCGCAGCGTCGCACGGGCACCGCCGTGCTTTGGCTGCTTTTCGATCGCCGGCGCCGAACACCCTGTGCTGCCGTCGTGGCATTTGCACAGGGGTTGCGTCGCGTACAGCCGCCGTCGTGGCGCGAGGCCGCGCTCATGCTGCCGCCGTCGCGGTCGGCGTGGAGCATGGGTTGCTGCCATATGATCACACAATGCCGTCACGGCATGCCGGAGGCATCGTCGTGTGTAATCAGGGGTCGCGGCTCACTTCAGGGAGCCGTTCAGGCGCGTAGAGCCGCCGGTCTCATGCCATTGCGGCCGTCGCGACAGTTTTGCCGTCGCTCATAGCCATGTAAGGCGGGGCCGTATCACGGTCCGTCAAGGCCGCTTCAGGGGCCGACGGAGTCGTGGAATTGGAAGTCGCGCGGTGTATACACAGGTAGGACTCGATTTCATTTTGGGCAATTTGGACAATTTCTGATTGTCGATTTGGTCTCTGAAACTGGTATTTCGATTTCTAGTTTTCGAAACAGAGTATAGGGAATCGATTGAAAGAATGCCCAAATAAAAAAATTCCAGATTTTGGGGGTTTTCAAAATATTGGGTCTGATAAATGTTGGTATCAGATGGGTTTCGAAATGGTGTTTTTGATATAGGATCATCGAAGACGATGATTTTTTTATTTTTGGTTTTGTTATGCAGAAAACAAATATACACGCATATACTCAAGACAGATTAGAAATTCAGAAAGTTACATTTGCATCATTATAAGCATACAAATAAGGACATGTATCCAGAGATAATATGCCAGCGTATATAATCAGAAACAGATTAAGCATCTATAATCAGATCATATGATTTGAGCATATGGATAAACAGCTAGATTGTAAAGCTTGCGATATTGTCAGAATATGTATAATAAAATCGTGTGATTGTGGGTGCTTAGAAGCATATTCATCAACAGTGATATAACCATATTTATCAACAGTGATATAAGCATATTCACACAAGCATATACGGGACCATGTAAACATAAGAAATCACATATTCTGCAGGATATCAAAATCATGGATTTACTAAAAAAAAATTCAGATTAATGTTAATCACGAAACTTACGGTTTCAGCAATTTATTAAAATTAATCCCGATTGATTTGATCCCGAAAACAGCTGGAGCAATTCTCTCGTAAATCCTTAACGCTCATAGAGACTCGTGCTGATAACGTGTTGTAATCTTGAGAGGAAAGCGTAAAGTAAAAGACACAGTATTGATGACCCAGTTCGTCACGGAGTGACTACGTCTGGGGGCGACCAAGCCAGGAGATTATGCTAATATGAACTGCCGTTTACAATGATATGAAGTGTAGAGTACATAATACAGGGAACGATACTATATATATATATAATACCTAACCCTAAGTCTTGTGGGCCTAAAGCCCACTGGATATATCTAATATTATATCCACACAATATAATAATATATTTACATATATTATAACAGTAGTCACACTCATTTATTCACCCTTTCAAGTTTTTTCTTCTTTATTATTTTTATTATCCATGTTATTAATTTATACTCTAGATATATCGATTTTTTCACAGCCGAAAATATTTTCTTTATTTATACTATTCTTTAAATCTATAATTTTTTGCAATCATGTCTTGTTCTTCATATGTTACACATAATCATTCTTATAGTAATATATATTTTCTCATTGTAATACAAACTTGAAAGTGGAATTTTGTATTTATTTTTGTCCAATTATTTGGAAAGATCCATTCGTCATGCTCTGTGAAAGATTTGAGAATTTTTGCCTCTTTCTTGAATATATTCATATTGCACAAGAGACATGCCCTAATTTAAAATTTTGAAATATATTTTGACATTTTCAAAATTCATGAAATTTTTGTGTGTTATTTTTATTATATTATTTACATAGAGTAAATTTTTTTAAAATGATTAGAGTTATTTTGTAATTTATATAATTGTTATACTCCTGCACAAAAACTTTTCAGCTCGGCATATTCGACTTGAAAATTTAAACTCTATACTTTTAGATCTTTAATAGTGATTTTCCGATACATAAAATGTAGAGAAATTTTTTCAAATTTAATGGAATCATTTTTTGTATTTATTAGTAGTATTAAACTATTATCACTGATGTTCATGTATCAAAATATCCAATATTTTAAAAATCCAAAAATTCTATTTAATAAGTTTAGAAAAATATTATTTTTGGATATGTTATAACTCAGAAAGTTTTTATCTTGTGTCACAGTTTCAAAGTAATCATAGTCATCTTTATGAAATTATTTTAATTTTACTACAGTTGTATAAATTTTATAAATTAAAAAATTTTGATTTTAAAAATTATATCAACCATTATCAAAATTTTCTGCAATTGTCTATGTGATATTATCTTAATTAAGCATATCACATACAATTTAAATTCCATATTTTGCCTCCAAATATTTAATGAGGTACGTACTATCTAAATTCTACAAAATAACATGATTACTTCATTGCATCAATTTCATCCATGTCTATTTCATTAATCTATCTCTATAGTGTTAGTAGAGCAAGTTGTTCAATGTTAAACATTATAGTACTACATGATATGTTTAATGTGTATACTACATGTTATATTTTATAAAATTTCATATTATTAATTAGATAGTAGAGACCAATTCACGGGTCCGGGACAATAAAAGTTATTATCACGAATGACTATTGTCATTAGGCTTGTTAACGGGGCGGAGCGGGGACGGGAGACAATTCTCATTCCCGACCCCGCGAGCGATCTTCACGTGGAAAATTTTGTCCCCAATGATTAAAATAATATTTGCATCAATTTGTGCTTATTTAGGGATAATTTTACGGAATTTTGAATGTTAAATATTTAATTTAATTAAAAAATTGAGTTGCGATTATTTTTTATTTTATTTTTTGCATAAAATCTTCAATGAATTAAAGCATAGACCACATTTCTTTTGCTTTTCCTTGGTTTGATTTTAGTGTGTACAGGTATAATACGTGGCCATTGTTATAACCACTCACTGCCACAACTCCATTGTACACTACAAGCCAACACTACCATTCTCACCATAACTGCAAACAACGCACACACCACCTTGTGGTTGTGGCACAACTGCTCCCAGCCGGAAACCTCCATTCCGTTTACCTGAACGCCAAGCAAGCTCCGCCGCAACAGAAATCAGAAACCACCAGAAAGTCTCGACGGAAATCTCCGTCGATGACCCATTCAATCTCGCCGACAGCCATGCTCACCCAGCGGCCAAAACCTGCTCGCGCCAGATTTTCTTCAATCACCTACCTTTGCTCCCCGCCGTGAAATCTGCCCCGACGCGCAACCTGCAAAGCACAACCACTCGCTGTCCGATTGAAGCCCCAAACGCGCCATGCCTCTGCAACCGTCGCCACAAAAACTCAGCCCCTGTTCGTCGCCAATCTGTAAATCGCTGCCTCTCGCCGATTCGAGAAACCGCCTCGATCTCCATTGCTGACCTGCGCGCGACTTCATTGAAACCCAACAGCCGTCCTCGCCGATGTTCGCCGGGCCGGAGATTCGAACCGCCACACACGTACAGCCGTCGGTAACTACACCTGGTAATTGAGGAGTGAATGAGTTGGGCCCAGCTCTATTTTTTTTATCAAAGCCCAAAACCTTTTATTAGGCCCAGGCCCAGGCCCAGGCCCATTCTAATGAAGCTTTGCGTGAAATTATAAAAAGGGGGTTGATACGCATTAGTGGGGTATTCTCTTTCGTATGCAGTAGGTAAGATATTAGGAAATTAGATAAAAGAGTTTCTAGGTTTCAGGGATTATTTTTTGGGCAGAGACAGTAGAATTAGGGATTTAAACTTTTGTTTTCTAGTTTTGATTGATTTGAATTATTTTGATTAAATTATTTATTTGATTCTTGTTTCGGATTTTTAGTAATTTGGATTATTATTGTTTAATTTCAATTATTAATTAGGTTGTATGCATATTATTTCAATTATTTCATGTTTAATTTATTTATGTTATTATTGTTAATTTCTTTTATCTCAATTAGTCATGTTCACTCATTAATTATGAGTTAAGCCTTTTTTTTTGCTTTGGTTGCAATTCACACGAAGTTGCATGTTTTAGTTTAGGTTATTACTTTCGTATTTTAGATTCATTTAAATTCTTGTATTTTAAGTAGTAGTTAGGTAGTCAATTTATACTTTAATTAGTCATTAGTTAGGAACTCCAAATTTGCAAATTTTCTTCTTGTTTATTTGATTCATCACACAAATTTTAGGACTAAATTGCTTCCCGTGAATTCTATATTTATAATTTGGTTAGCTTACCACTACATGATTCTATACACTTGTAGGAAAGTGCATTTGTGTGCGAACACATATCGCTAATCACCCATCCCTGCCACCGCGGGGATTCCCCGTCCCCCACGAATTTTTTTAATTTTAAATAATTTATATTTAACAAACATAATTATTTTTTAAATAAATAAAATTTAAAAGTATTACTAAAATTTAAAATGCATTAATTTAATATAATATATTATACATTATATATACACAAATGGTTAATTAGTTATATACATATATATATCACAAAAACTCGTATGCAATATTGCACAAAACCCGCCTCGTGCAATTAACCCATTTTAAAAATGGATCTAATATAAATATTGAAAAACTGCCTATTTTCTTTCAGTTTTTCATCGGTTTTCAAGCAATCTTTCCTTCTCTCATACAAAACTCTCTGCTCATCTTTCTCATACGAAACTTCCTTGATTTGCGATTTTCCATCCCATTACATCTTTTTCATACGAAACTTCCTTGGTTTGTTGATTTTGTTGGCTGTTGCTGCATTTGATTTGTTCGTGTGAATATACTTTTGTGTTTCGTAGTGTAGATCAATATTTTTTAAGTGATTTGTAGTTTCTTAGAGTTTTTGTTTGTGTTCTGCTCTGTTTGAAATACAGTAACAAAAAAATCATGATGTAGTATCATAAAATTCTGCATGTAGTAACAAAAAGTCATGATGTAGTATCATAAAATTCTGCATGTATGTAGTAGCATGAAATAAGTAATGTACTACCTCCGTCTTTCTATAAGTTGTTCATGTTGCAATTTTCGTCCGTCTTTCTATAAGTTGCTCATTGCTTTTTTTGGAAACTACTATTCACTTCTTTATTATTATTTTCAATACTTTTTACACTATTTTCATTAATTTTTCACTTTTCTCCATCACATACTCATATTTTTTCACTTTTTCTATCACATCACTTATACTTTTTCACTTTTTCCATCACATCACTTCTACTTTTTCACTTTTACCTTAATTCGTGTGCCCAAAAGCAACGAGCAACTTATAGAAATACGGAGGGAGTAGTATAATAACATGGAGTAGAGGTAGTGGAATTTGTTTTTTGTATGTAGTAACATAATACACGTCTTATAGTAGTACAATATATTTCTTGTAGTATGACAATCTTATGCATGCAGTAGTGTAATAGTGGAATGTGTTTTATGTATGTAGTATTATAAATGATATCTTGTAGTATACAAAATTTGAACATATAGTAATACATATTATGCAGTATGAAAATATTATGCATGCAGTATGAAAATATTATGCATGCAGTATAAAAAACTTATGCATGTAGTATCATAATAAGATCAATGTAGTAACACAAGAAAAGACTAACACAAAATAATTATAGTATCTTCGTCTCTCTTCGTTGTAATTGAATATTAATGTGTTTTCATGGCGATCGTCGAATTTAATTGAATATGAATGCAGCGTTGATTTGATCTTTGTAAAGAAGGGTTTTAGAACTGTAGTCTTTTTCTGTTTCATATTAATCCGTGATTTTGGGATGATGACCGATTTCCAAGTGTGACCCGCAAAATTTCAAAATCTTCCTTTTTTAGCATATATTGCACCGTGCAATATTGCATGGGAGACCTACTCTATATATATATATACATATATATAGTATAATATCCTTATATGATATATAATATGTTAATATATAATAGATATATATGTATATATACAAATATATATATATATATATAATATTATGCGGGGCCCATTGGGGGGGGGAATACAATTCCTGTCCCCGCCCCATCTCCACCTACGAAGAAAAATATTTCCCCATCCTCATTTATTTCGGGGCGGATCCCCGCGGGGATCGGGGATTCTCCCCCATTGCCAAGTCTAAGGGTCATCCCTGGAAAGACCGCAATGCTCGATTGGTCAATTATGAGATAGTTCACTATAGTGATGTATTCATGCCTACATTAATTTGCTTGACTATTATATTTGATATTTAAGTCTAAATAGGTGGATCCCACTACACAATAACCCGCTCATTTTAATATTTTTCGGGATGAGAGCAATTATCGTGGACAAACGATGAATGATAGTTTTTCAAGTTATTATATATTAAAGACAAATTTATTTATGAATAAAGTTTTTCAAATTAAATTCTCATGAGATATTTATGTTGAAGTATGAATTAATCCTTCGTCCATAATTAATAATTCACTTTATTTGCACGTAGTTTACTGCAATATGCTAGAGGATATTATGAGGTATTTTTACACATAATATGAACTTACAATCCACTTTATTTTTACACATAATGTATCCACTTTCTTAAAACTCATATAAAATAAAACAGGGCTAGTAAAATTGTACGGAAAGTTTTAATTGTGACACATTATAATGATCTAATGGTATAATAGGAGAAGTTATACTATTGTAAAACATAAAATCTTGATAACAATAAATATTGATTAGGTAATGTTATTTCTATGAAGGAGTTTTACAATTTGATATGCTTTTCTTTATTATTTTTTAATATATGAGTTGTAATAGAGAAATTGCCTCTAAGGTACTACCTTTACAAATTTTTTACTCCCAGCACACACCATTTCCCCTATTTACTACTAGCACACCTATCTACATATGACCTAATAATGCCTAGTCTATTCCTCCTCCCCCATCAAATCAATTCATATTTTTATAGGATAAATTACATATAGGTTCAAGAAAATCACTATATTTACAGATAGGTTCAAAATATTTGCATAGAAGCATTTTTTTTTTCTGCACAACACCTATTTGTAAATATAGTGACTTTTTGAACCTATATGTAAGTCACCCATTTTTATGTTCATATTAGTATTTTTCAATTTTATTTTCATTTGAATATTATACTTTATCAATTTATTATTTCTCTTTTTTTTTTTATAACAAATTGAATTTTTAAAATTTCCAATACTTAATGTATAATAACAATTTATATTTTTTTACATGAAATTAAAAAATGTATATATGCATACTTCTAATTTTCACAGTAAAAAAAAACTGAAAAAAATTAAGAGTAATATAGGGTAAAAAAAAGTCAAATAACTGATTATTCATAAGTGCAAAATATTAAAGTAAAAGTTCAAATATTTATTATTATAGTTCAAATTCATTAATTGTTAAAGTTCAATTATAAATGTGCGAAATCCATTAATTTTTTTCACAATACGAAAAGTCATAAATAAAAAATTCCCTTAAAAGAGAATATCCATAAGTACAAAATAATAAAAAAAAGTTCAAATCAAATAATTAAGAAGTTCAATTGTAAATTGTATACAAATTCAATTTCACGGTGATAAAAATTACAAATGCCCTTCTGAGAATCCATGAATGAGGGCCTCTGAAAAATCTAATCAGAATTACATCTTTATCATTATTATAATAGATTCTTCACAATAGATAATAAATGTAAAAAAAAACATTGGGGAAAAAAACCTTCATCTGGGTCCTTTCGTCTGAGTCCTTCCTAGGACACTCTTTGAACATCAACATCATTTTTATCACTGATTTCTCATTTTCTCACCAGGATGGGGAGATTATTTTGAACATCGTTACCAAGAAAAAATAAATAAATAACCTTTCTTGTGTGTGTGTGCTTGAAAGAAATTCATGTGTGTGAGAATCGGAGGTGTCGCTGCCGCTGGAGCCGCCGCCTGTGCTGAAGTCCATGGATGACGATGATGATTATTTCAGATCTGGTTTAAAAACTAAAAAAATCCCCGTGCATCATCGTGTCCCGATGGAGCCGCCGCCGCCACTGAGAGAGAGGAATGGAGAGAAACATCCGTCATTGGAGAGAGAAACGTGAGAGTGGAGAGAGGAGAGAGGACTTCTGCCATTAGAGAGTGGAGAGATGAGAGAGGACTTCTGCCATTAGAGAGAGAAACATGAGAGGAGGGAGGAATGATTTGAAAGTGATGTTTAATAGTTGAGGAGAGAGGTGAGAGATGCAGATGTGTCAGAGAAAGAGAATTACTTTTGGTACTAAGGGTAAAGAAAATTTTGGCTGTGTCTTGAGAGTAAAAGTGTAGTTAACATAACACCCCACAGTTTTTGCCCCGTTGTAGTAATACCTCTTGTAGTCTAATTGATATGAATGCACTTCTTCAGATTAAAAAAATGCTTGCTCTCATTATAATAATTTAATTCAATTTTTATTTTAAAAATAATAATTGTTGTTCTCTTAATCAACTAAATTTGTAACTAAGATTTAACTTTGTGAAATGTAATCGGCGAGAAAGTCTCATATGAAACTGATAAATACTACATTAACTCAACAGTTGAAATTATTTACAATGAATGTATGGGCTGGTTATATTAAAAAATATGAGCTAATTGTCCTGAAAAGTTTACATTGTTATCAATTTTTATGGTAAAATTTTTATTGTAATTAACTCACGCTTTTCAATATAATCAATTCACACTTTTTAGTGTAAATAATTTCAACTATTGAGTGAGTTCAACGTACATCAGGTACACATAAAACTTACTCTTAAATGATCATCGTGTTAATTAAATTTTTTGTTATATTTTAAAACTTAAATTGATCAGAAAATACATTTAGAGTAAACAATGTTGATACCATTTTTATCGGGGTAGATGAATGGATTAACAACAATCAGACATTAAATGAATATTATGAATATGAACAATTAGAAAGAAAAAAAAAATAGGTACATTCTTCCATTGAAAATGACTTTGGTTCTTCAAGAATTTTTAGCCTAGAGAATAGTATTATGAGTATATGGTAGGGTGTGTAGGGGAGAAGTTCCTTTACAGGGCGGGTGAGGCCATTGATATGTATCTATTTTACAACTAATTCACGTGTCTTATCCCATGAAGATAATAATACTTTGATATATTCTTGATGTAAACCCTTGATCTTGAGTCGAGGTCACAAAATAACGAGGCCAAGGTGGTTGAGGTCCTCTTTAAAGGGGTCGGGGTGACGGGATCTAATGCAAGAGTGCAAATAGTGCTTAACGATCGTTGGGTGACCGAGTGCCACCAAGCGCCTAGAATATTTTTTAATTTTTAATTTTATTTTTCTATTAATATTAATTTTTTTCTAAACATATATTAATAAATATATACATTGTACGATTAAATTACAAATTTAAAATGTAATTAATAACCATCATAAAAAATAACAAATCAACAAAAAGTTAAAAAAACTATCATAATAACATTGTCCAACTTCTAAATGAAACACAAAAAGAGCAAAATACATAGTACCGATAAATAATGAAGTAGTTCAATCAAACTTTTATTTTTTTAGTAATTTAGTAAATTTTTTTTTTTAAATTTTAGTTCTAACTTTTAAGTTGAAAAAAAAAAGTGTAATGACCTTCAAGGCGGTGCCACGGCAGCCTCGGCCGTCCCAAAAGTTGGCGGATTTTTTTCGACGATTTGACCTTGGTATCAGCGGCTGAGTAACGTCAAGCGTCTAGACGATCTTAGTGATCACCATTTACATCTATGATCTAATAATATTGAAGTTATCAGACCTGACAAGACCAGAGTGACTTGACCAAATATGGTTGAGACGACGTGATAGGATCGGGGAGACCTAGAGTGATATGATATGTATTGTTCATATCTAATTTAGTTAGAGTGGTAGATGCATATATATATATATATTTTTTGAACTCTTTGTCTTTAGTTATATTGAATTTGCTCTTAGTTGTAATTAAATTAAAATAGTGTCCTATTTTGTGTATGGATGTTTGTTAGGGTCTAATTGTATTAAATCCAAAGATAAAAGACATAAAAATTTGTACTTGTCGTTTAGGGACTAAAACAGACATTATCTAGAAGAAAATCGTGTCCGCCCCTCCAGTGCTCGTGCTTAGTGGTCGACTTTGATAATGACGTGAATTGGTACATCGAATTCAAGAAAGGGTGTCAGATTACATTAATATTAGAGAAGCATGCAACAAAAAACTGACCTAACTCTTTCTCTAATTTATTTTATAAATTTGGGCACCCAAAAATCGTGGCCACCCAAATTTTGTTACAAAAAAATGTATATATTTTGATCTAGAAGATTGTACTCTTAGTTGGTATTTTTTAGATTTTTTTAGATATATTTTCAGTTTCATACAAATTTAATCAATTTATAATATTAAATAACTTTTGTAACAAAACAGAAAATGAGCAGTGCTATAAAATAAAGAGATTTTAAAAAATGATAATAAAAAGTATTTTAAAATAATTACTTAGTTAATATTTTAAGTTTTAGAAGTGTAAAAAGTGCTTCATGAAAAGCAGATGTAAAACAATTCTACTCTCCTAAAACAGATTTTAAGCGAATCAATTGGAAAATGGAAATAGGTCATAAATGATTTAAAAAAAAAAGACGTTTACTATAAAAAATTATAAAATAATTATTATTATTATAAATTAATTCTATATAACTAAAAATATATTTTTATATAAAAAACTATATATCTAACAAATACTTAAATCAATATATAGATATAATTTATAAAAATTAATATATAAATATAATTTTTTAAAAATTAATATATAAATATCCCTTTTTAAAGTTTCCCTAACTTGCACTCCAATAAAAACAATTTGGCTGACAAAAATTATTCTCTCACTCTAACACCTCAGCTCTGCACTGCTTCTCCCTCCCCTTTCCGCCTGCTCCCTCGGCCGCAGATCTGAAAATTAATCAATGGGATTTCAATTCCACGCCATTAAATTGCCAAAAGCCATCTCCGTAAGCTTCTTCCTCAACATATTCAGTAGCGCCACTCTTTTCTTCATCAGCGCACTCTCCTATCTAGGCCTGTACAAGCCACCTCCCGAGGAAACCACCGATTCGTCGACCAATTCCAACAATTACATCCTTATACTCGACGGCTCCTCCCCTTCTCTCGTCCCCATCCCTGTCCAGGTCGTCACCGCCGCCATCAAAAACAGAGTTCCCGTTCTCCGGTACCGAGATCTCGTCGTTGGTCACAATCGCGAAGAAGAATCGGAGCAAATTAAGGTATGCACTATTTGTCTAGAGTGTATCGACGAAAATCATGAGATTAGGGAGCTGTGCAATTGTAGCCATTTGTTCCACAGGGAGTGTTTGGATACTTGGATAGATGAAGGGCAGGTGAGCTGCCCGTTGTGTAGGTCCATGTTGTTACCCCCCAAAGTGAACCTTATCCAGTGTGTTGAGAATCGCGATTGGGTACAAAGAAATAATGCGCAATTGGTCTCTTCTTGACTCAATCCTTGTGTTTGGATCACACTGCCATGGGTGTGTGCCCGGAGGAATTCCATGTTTGGATCTGTGCAATTATTGGTGTTCCTTTTATCTTGATTTCACTGCTCATTTGTTGTTGATTTGGGGCTCTCTTTCTGTGATCTCATCTCTCTTTCTTGTTTACTGGGAATTGTTTGGGATACAACATTTGAGTCTCTGATTCCTATAATTAGCAACTAGGGCTTAGGTTTGACCCCTTCTTGTAGTTAAACGCACTTCACCTACTCTAACTTCAAGGCTGGGATTGGAGAAATTGGTTATTTCTATTTTGGTTCTAAAGTATTTATTTCCACGAATTCAAATTGCGTAGTTGATTTCAACGAATTAACTTTCCCTTTTCTTTCTCTTGTTATTTAAGAGAGTACTGAATATTAATATATGATCGAACTGCATATTCACTACCTCCGTTCTCTAGAAATATGCACTCATCCTGTGGGACAGAAAGAGTATTATGTAAAATAATAGAAAATTTTAAAAATATAGAGGATAGTTATTTAATTTTTTTTAATATATAAAATATTATTTTTGTTTTTTAATGAAATGAGAAATATTCTGTGGGATGTAAAAAAAAAAAAAAGAGAAATTTACAGTGGAAGTGGAATGGAGGGAGTATTATCAATTTTTTATATTTTAATTTGATATTTGGATAATTTGTGGACTTTGATGGAATATCCTCTCTGAGGTCCCAACAAATGAACTGTCTACTAGGTTTGTTAGCTTAACAAATAGGTCCTTCACCGATAGCAATTGTTAGCATTAACAAATTTGTTCCCCAATTTTTTTTTAAATATTATTTTATTATCATACTCATAAATAATTATTTTATTTTTTTAGTAAATTCCATAATTATTTCACAATTTTTTTTTTTTGTTTTAAATTTGTGTTCACAAATGAAAATAAATTTGGAAAATTCAGGGAGTATCAATATTCGACACAAGCATGGATTCCTAAAATCATAGCCTATAGTTGAGGAAGTACCGTACAAGTTACTACTAAAGACAGCTCGGGGTTAGTTGAGCTACTTGCGTCTCAACTTTGTTTGTTTGTAATTATGGTTTAGATTTAATTTGTATGCATCAAATATATTTTTGATAAATAACTTTTATTTATACTAAAAAACTATCTCATGTTAAATTAATTTTCAATATAAATAAAAATAAAATTTCAATAATATAACAGAATTTAAAATGATACTTGAATTATATGGACAAGATGCACAATAAAAGCTAATTAGGTTAAAAATATATCTGATGTCTGGAAACAAAATGGAGCCACTTATTTTGCTGCTAATTACAGGTCCCTATCTCAATCATGAAGGAATTAGATTTGTACATTCAAATTTCAATTACTCTTTTCTTCCTTGTTTTTGTTGCTACACCTAATGATTTTCCTCTGTGGTGGGAGCTCCACCAGTTGAGGTGTTGTGAGAGTAAAAGAAATATACCACCTATACAGAAAAAGGAAAGAAAAAAGTGAGAGTTAAAAATAACACAAATTCTAATATGCACCGTACACTTAGATTTTAATCTTAATTTTTATTTTTTAAAATACGCAGTACACAGTGTATGTCTTTTTTTCAATTGGTAGTGATTACTATTTGGGGTATTACTATTATCTCTTAGGGTATCACTAATTACTTTTTGGGTATTATCAATTACTGATTAGGATAATTTTTTTTAAATTAAAGTGCATATCATACACATGTGACATAATAGAATGATTCTAAAAGTAAATTTTATTGGAACGACCAAGTCACTCCGCATATATATTTGGTCATTCCGTCATTGATCATTTTTATAGGTAAAGTTTTGTATGAAAATGGTTCATGATAAGCTTATAATGAATTAGTTTTAAAGTATAAATATTTGACTAGGAGTATAAAAAATCTCAGGAAAAATATCAAAAATTGAGTTAATAATATTAAATTATAATTGTTATAAATTTTATTGATTCCAACTTTTGATATTTCTAATAAATATTTTAATACACTTAAACATATATTTAATACTTTAAAATAATTTATGATAAAATCATCATAAATTATTTTCATATAAAATCTACTTATTCTACATGTTGAAAGAAAAATTAGAAATTAAACAACCATGTTTCTTATCTATTTCACATTTCCGCCATTGGCTCTCTCATATGATTAGGTGAGGTTTATCCATTGCACATTTTGTATTATGGACTTTTAAGGGGTGTGGAGGGACCAACGCCTCTTTTGAATTTAAATTTCTTACAGTAGAATTTTAATTTTAATCATATCATCATTTTATATGAATTTGTCCCCTTTAAGTTGAAGATGTGTATAATATTTTATAACCAAAAAAAAAAAAAAAATTTATTTGGAGCCACATCCTACATAAATTCTTGAATGAAAGTACTCGTGACACAAATTCTTTGAAAATTAGTTAAAATTAACGAGTTTTATAATAATGATAATTAGCAATGGTTGATGTGACATAAGTAAATAGATATTTATTTTTAGATTTTAAAAATTGAAATTTAAAATTTGAAATTTTAGGGGGTGTTTGTTTCAAATTCTTCAATGGTAATGAGAAATAAATTCTATTTTCCTTATTTAACCTTACATATGTTTAATGGGGGTTTGTATTCATGGTAATTACATCATTAGTGTTGTGTTTCAATTTTGAAAAAAAATGACAAAAAAAAGGTTGTTGGTCATAGAATGGGGAATTGATTGAAGTGATGATTATACGATGAGATGAGGGTAATAAGAGGTGATAATTATCTTATTTAGGAGAAAAAACAATGTTATATACCTTATTTTTTTCTCATTATCATCTATAATTACTATATATATATATATATCTTCATTTTCATTACTGTTGATAGAATTTACTAGCGGTATTTGTTATGTGGCTATTATAATGTGTTAATCCTATCAAACAATAATTCAAGAATTGTGTTCTTGGATAGATAATATAGAGAGAGAAAATGGAGAGTTTAGAGAGAGAAAGTAAAGTGTATTATGATTAAGTTGTTTTGAATAGTACAAGAGAGACCTTATTTATAGGTGTGCTAATGTGAGGTGGCACCTTGTGAGTCTATTGGGCTCTTGGTGTTGACGAGGGTTCGTGACCCTTGTCTTGGTCCCTCACAATGCTACCTTTACAAAGCCTTGTCCTACTACACATACATGTCCTATTTATGCACCCACTATTTGGGCTCTCGGGCTAGGCGAGCTTCCTGGCGAGTTCCATTGCCTTGGTCTCCTTGGCCTCCTAGGATGGGGGCGAGCTTCCTCTCGAGAGGAGAAGCTCGCCCATAACCTCCTCTCATCTGGGTGTATTTGGTCGCCGACCTTGGCCTATCGGGAGCTTGGGCGAGGTTCTCGCCTACCTCGCCGAGCTTCCCTGTGTTGGCCTTGGTTCGAGCCAGTGACTTAACCCCCCACTTACCCCGGCGACCTCCTTATCCTTGGGGTAATCCCATGATTATCCTCAGGTAGTTCGATTTGCCAACACTTGCCCCCCAACTCGCCCACATCATGACTTGTCTAATGTGTGGACGAGCTAATTTGTCTCTGTGGACGGAGGCTTGAGTATAGGCGAACTACTCTTGGGCGGGTGCCGAGCTTGTGGGCGAGCTTCATCACGCCGGTTGGTCTACCGACATGGTGCGAGAATCAAGGCATCGTGCACGCCTTTTTAGGTGTTGTTTCCCGCATTCCCATCATGACAATTTTTCAAATTCTTTGCAAATCGGTCCCTGCACTCCTCGGATATTCGACCTCGCCCCGACGTCTATAAATAGGGGAAATTAAGTTCATTTCCCACTTTTACACTTCCGAATTCTCAGAGCAAATTCCGGCGAACGACACCCTTGCTTCCGACAGAATTTTGAGCGTTCTTCAAGGTAGAACACCCATCTCTCTTCCTTCTTTCCCTTCTTATTGCAGATTTCTTCCATTCTTCTTTCGGTTTCTTCAAGTCCCTGGGAATTTTGAACGTTCCCCGTGACTTTTCAATTTTTCCGATCACTTCGGTACCGTAACTCCGGCGACTGAGATTTCTGGACTGTTTTGGAACTCTTCGAACCTCGCCCGAACTATGTCGACACAATCCTCGAGCGGAACCCTTTCGAACCGTAACCCCGGGAAATGACCTATGATCGAGAACGAACCAATCTCTCTAATCTCCCCGATAGTGATCGGCTCCAGTTCCGAGGCGGCCTCGGTAGCTCTCCCCGATTCTGGCGAGCTTCTCGAAGAGGTTCGCTCCGATTCGGGTGGGAGGGGCCTCCAGTTCCGTCTGTCACGAGGTATGGAAGGAAGGCGATGAGGTCGCCCATGAGGAAAGAGTTACGAGCGGCAACGAAGAGGTCGCCGACGTGGGCGAACAAGGGGGCGACCTCGAAGAGGTTACGATCGAGTGGTTCCGCTCTATCGGTTTCCCGGAGCCCCAGTTGATCGAGCATCAGGTCCCTGCCGAGGTTGTTCATGAATTTGAATGGGACGAGTACGTCGCCCAACATGTAGCGAGCTTCGATCTCCCCGGGCGAGAATATCAGGACGCGGCGAACAAATCGGACTACAAAGCTAGCGATGTCAGGAGTGTTATCACCGAGTACCAACTTTCTCAATTCCGTGAGAGGTACTGGATCCTACTCGACATCTTCCTGTATGCCCCAGAGAAGGATGAGCGAGCAGATGCACCTCCGGCGGGGTTGACAGCTATCAATGTGCACACTCTCGAGGCCGGGCTTACACTGCCCCTGCACCCGATCATTGGCCAATTTTTGCTCGATAACAACCTCGCCATCACCCAGCTCACCCCCAACACCTGGAGTAGCATGTTGGCGGTCTTCGGAATGGAGGGATATGAGAACAGATTGACCACTGCCGAGCAAAACGAACTATTCGGCGTGACTCGGCAAGTGAATGACGGCAAGGGGTACTACTACCTCAAAGCTCGCCCGGGGGAGAAGTTCTTGGGGATCCTCCCAACAAAATCCGTGACTGGAAGCAACAGTTCATCTTCATGGGCGGAGACTGGTGAGCTTCTGCGGACTACTCCGGGCGAGGAGAATGAATCCAATCCCCTGATGAATATGGGGAGGCCAGCAGTAGGTCGCCTACTTGGTGTGCATGGGTTGAATTAGATTTACTAATCTAATTCCATTCTTTTGCAGGTTTGAAGCATCATAAGTCAAGTTGCGCCAAACCCGAGACGTCCCTCGAGTTCGACGTGGTGCGAGCTGTCTGCTATTTAAGGAGCCAAAAGGATCGGGAGACCGCCCACCTCACTTAGCATCACTGCCTTAGGCTTGCCGGGCTTCACACCCTGCCTCACCACCTCACGGTCCAAGGTCCTGAGCTCCCAGGTTTATAACCCTTCGAAGCTCACCTATCGGGGGGGGGGGTGGTATAGCTTGCCCACGATACTAACCACTTTTTCCCCTATTTTTTGCAGACGGTAGTAGGGTTGTCTTTCCAACAGTTGAGATCCCAGAGGCGTATCATATACTAGCTCGCCGATTTGCGATGGGTCCACCCCGCCCCAACAAACTTGCCATGCCCTCGATACTCGCCTTGGACGCGAGCAAGAAAGCCGAGCTCGCCCAGAAGAAGGGCGAGGTAGGTGGGTCCGGGACCCAGAAGGGGTCGACCAAGGCCCCAACAAAATCTAAGGCTGCGGAGGTCGCCCGGGCTAACAGGGGTGGAGGGCGAGCTGGTGCCACTCCCGAGTGGGGTCATGGGAAGAAGGGCCTCCACAGAGGTGACGGGACCCGAGTGGGTGACGAGGATCCCCAAAGTTGCAAGAGGACCAAGTTCGCCTTGCGTGACGAGGATTCCGATCAGGCTGGGCGGGCTTCGGCGAGATCCGGGCAAGGTGGCTCCGCCCAGTCTACCGCTCCACTGGCACTTCCCTACACGCCGAGGTCGCCACCTCCTCAATCACCCTTCGGGGTCCAACTGAACGACGACACAGTCCTCGGCTGGGACTAGGAGAGGGTCCAGTGAGTAGCTTGCCCATCACCTTTGTTTCTTTGCATTACTTTGTTGTTTTTCGTTTTATAACTCAAGTGTTTGAACTTCGTAGCTATGCTTCCATTGCTCATCCTAATAGACATGAAGCTCTTCATTCCTATGAGCGGTCGCGGTCATTGACCTCCATGAAGAACCTACCTCGCGGGCTTGCTCAGGATACTGTTAGCGAGGTGCCGAGGTACTGGTCGACTCCCCAGCTGGCGACCATCGAGAAGCAGAATCTGGTTGAAAATGCCCGACTTTCAATGCATTATGCAAGTGGGCTCCTACTCGCCAGCCAAAAGGTGATTGATCAAGTGAACTGGAAGCAGGTCACCGGAGAAGAACGATAATCTGATCAAGATGGCGGAGTCTGTGGACAAGGCCAAAAGGTAGGCGAAGCTCGCCGAGGAGAGGGTCGTTGTGTCCCTGATCGCCGAGCAAGATGCTCTCAAACAACTCGGCGACCTCCAACGCAAGCTTACCGGGATCCAGCAGGACGTGGATGCCAAAATAAAAGCCAAGGAGGAGGAGCTCGCCGAGAAGCTCGCCAAGGAGGCCGGCGAACACGCCGTGACCAAGAGAGAGCTGGACCTGCAGCGAGGTCTGGCGAAGAGCACCGACGAGGAGTGCTCGAAACTGAGGGATCAGCTCTCGGCAAAGATCAACGAGGTTACCGAGCTCCGCAATGATGCCTCCTCATCGGCGGATTTGGTGGCCTCGAACAGGGGCTTTGTCCAATGCTACGCCGAGGTCATCCGAGCTATCTGGTGGGCGCGAGCTCACAAGGATGACGAGTTGAAGGCGGTAGTCGGCGATTTCAAAGATTGCCTGGATAGAGCGCCTTTCCCCGATGGGACGGAGCTTGACATTGGCGACCTTCCCGAGCTTGGGGTGTCCCTTGACTTCGTTCCGGGTTACAAAATTATCAACACAATTCCCGTGCCGGAATTGAACCTCGCCGAAGAAGAGGAGGCCACCAGCGAGGAGGTGCAAACTCCCCCCACTTTGGCACAAATGCAGGAGGTTTGTGGGGATGCCATGGTGAACCTCGGCGACTTCGACACCAGTGGGTGTACGGACAACATTACTGTTTTGCCGAGGCTCTCTCCCCCAGCTAGGCGGACTGATGGAGGGGAGGTCACCCCCCAAGTCGCCAACCCCCACAGCTCCCGACTCTTAGGCTTTTCTCTATTTTTCTAGAGTTTTTTATCTTTTGATTTTTGTCAAGTAGTCGAAGCTCGCCGGGCACGTGTAGCTCACCCAGAAGGAGCTCTTTTGCACTTTAAAGGTGGTTAGCTAGTCGACCTTTGTGGCTAGCACTACTTCGTATACTTAGGAATTTTTCAAGTATCTTTTTTTACTTGAAAGCTTCTTAAGTATCTTTTGAAGGAAATTCGATCCTTTTGTTACAACTTTGTCTATTTACGTTTTTACGCACGTTATATCTTTAATTAGCTCGTTTAAATATTCTCGGTACTTAACTGTTCGTCTTACTCTACTTTCGAGAAGCGAATCATTCGTTTTACGTCACTTAGGACTACGAATTGTACCTCCATCTTAATAGTACGTATTCTTCGTCTTACACCACTTGGGGCCGCGAATTGCTCGTCTTAAACCACTTAGGGTAGCGAGTTGTACTTTATTTAATTCACTTTGGGCGATCGGGTTTCATGAACCTTGCCTTAGACGTTTCAATCATCTTTTTGTGAATTTTTCTAACTTATGGCTGTAGGTGCTTGGTGATCCTTTAAGAAGGATACCTTTGCTAACCTTGGGCACTTTGGCCTTTTGCCTTTTGAGCCTTTAGATTATAACGTTTGGGACCTTGGTCTTTGCATGTTTGCGAACCTTCGCGGGGTTGGATATTTCGCGAACCTTCGAGAGGTCGGATATTTCGCGAACCTTCGTGAGGTTGGATATTTTTTCAAGAAAAACTTCTAACTTCTCATAGCAACGTAATTTACGTTGGTTGCTATCAATATTTCTGATGCGAACCTTCGGCTAGTCTATTACAAAATCTCTATCTATTGATAAAACTTTTTCAAGTGCGCCGCACTCCAGGTGTACGATGAGGCGTTGCCTTCTGCGTCTTCGAGGTCATAAGTACCGTTTGCCCAGGCTGTGGTAACCTGGAACGGTCCTTCCCAATTCGATCCAAACACACGGTGGGGCCATCAATTTCTTCTTTAGTATTAGATCCCCAACTTTGAACCTTTCATCACAGACTTGGGAATTGTAGTACTTCTCCGCCCTACGCTTGTAAGTGGCATTTTTCATTTCCGACGAAGCTCTGGTCTCTCCGATCAGATCTTTTTCAACTACCAAGGCTTCGTCGTTCTTTTCCTCATCAAATCCTACCACCTTCCAAGTCTTGTTTTGGACTTCAACCGGCACCACCGCTTCGGTCCCGAAGGCCAAGGCAAATGGCGTCTCCCCGGTGCTGGCTCGGTACGATGTTCTGTAAGACCACAGAACCTCCAGGAGTTCGTCTGCCCAGCTTCCTTTCTTATCTTCGAGGCGTATCTTCAATATGTGCTTCAGAATTTTATTGATCGCCTCGACCTGGCCGTTTGACTGCGGATGGTATGGAGTTGAGTAGTGCTTCTTGATGTTCCACGAACTACAAAAATCTCTCAACTTTTGGCCGTCAAACTGCCTTCCGTTGTCCGTGATGACCAATTGCGGAAGTCCTAACCGCCAGATCAGGTTCTTCCATATGAAGCTGATCATTCTTTCTTGTGTTATTGTCGTGAGAGCTTCGGCTTCAGCCCACTTGGTGTAATAGTCTACTACTACAACAGCAAACTTCACACCGCCTCTACCAGGTGGGAATGGGCCGATCAAGCCGATACCCCATTTTGCAAAAGGCCATGGGCTGAAAACCGACTTCAGTTGGTTGGCTGGGGAGTGGATATTTGGTGCGAAAAGTTGACACTTTTGGCACTTTCGTGCGAAGCTAATGACATCTTTGCGAAGAGTGGGCCAGTAGTACCCCTGTCTGATTGTCTTGTATGCCAAAGCTTGCCCCCCAGCGTGACTTTCGCAAATCCCCTCGTGAATTTCTTCTAACACCTCGAACCCTTGCTTCTTAGATAAGCATTTGAGTAGGGGTAGAGAGAATCCACGTTTGTAGAGTTGGCCCTCCACCAATGTATATCTGGCAGCTTGTTTCACTAGCCGACTAGCTTCCCATGTGTCCTTAGGGGTTGTTCCATCCTTTAAGTATTTTTGGATCGGAGTGTGCCAATCTTCACCATCTTTGTCCTCTTCCTGCCCCCCACTTGAGGTCTGATTTACTTTGTAATCGGACGTCGAGGGGTTCTTCAGTTTGGTGACCACAACCTCCGTGACCTCGGCCTCGCCGTTACTGGTAGCTAGTCGGGCTAGGGCATCTGCTTGCGTGTTTTCCAGCCGCGGTATATGATTGATGTAAACCTGCGTAAACATCGAGATCAGATGTGCCGCTATCTTCTGGCAGGTCATCATCTGTTGGTCTTATGTCTCGTACTCCCCCGGACTTGGGATATTATTAGCTGGGAATCTCCAAAAACTTGAAGATTGGTTGCCCCCACAGCTAATGGTAACCTAAGTTCGGCTATCAAAGCTTTGTACTCCACCTCGTTGTTGGTTGCTCGGAAGTCAAACCGGATTGCGGAGGTGAAGACTTATCTATCTGGCCTGATCAAAACTACCTCGACTCCTGCTGCTGTGCTAGTAGATGATCCGTCTACGTAGAGGTGCCACGGAGCTAACGTTCCCTCGTCGGATCTTGTGGGAAAGTCAGCTCGATGATAAAATCGGCGAGTTCTTATCCCTTGATCGCTATTCGGGGAGCGTAGGTTATCCCATATTGGCTAATTTCTAGTGATCATTTCAACAAGCGTCCCGCGGTGTCCGACCGTTGTAGTATTTGATGTAGTAGGAACGTCGTCAGCACCTCTGCCGGGTGGTCGAAGAAGTAGGGCCTTAATTTTCTAACACTCATTACCAGTGCGTAGGCTAGCTTCTTTGTTAGGGTGTACCGCAATTCAGCTTCGTGTAAGACTTGTCTTACGTAGTACACTGGTAGGTGTGTTTTCACCTCTTCTCGGACCAGGACGGAGCTGATGGCCACCTCCGACGCGGCGAGGTACATGTATAGTTTTTCGTCAGGTATTGGCTTTGACAGGACCTGCGTATCAGCCAGGTATGCTTTAATGTCTTCAAAGGCTCGTTGGCATTCGCTTGTCCACACGAAATGGTTTTTAAGGTGCAGCTTGTTGGCTTTAGCTGCCTCCTTGTACCTCCTTGTGTTTGCCTTGATTGCCTCGAAGAATGGGCGATTCCTGTCGCCGGACCTGGAGATGAACCTGTTCAGGGCAGCCGTGTACCCGGTCAACCTTTGGATTTTCTGTACAGAGTCGGGCGTGCCCATCTCGATTATGCATTGGACCTGCATCGGGTTGACCTCTATTCCTCGTTGGCTCACCAGATGCCCCAGGAACTTTCCCGAATGTACTCCGAAACTGGTCTTCTTGGGGTTCAGCTTCATGTTGTAGCGGCGTAGTATGTTGAAGGTTTGTTTTAGGTGGTCAAGGTGATCCTCCTTTCTCAAACTCTTGACAACTATGTCGTCCACGTACACCTCCATAGATTCGCCAATGTGTTGATCGAACATTTTATTCACCAACCTTTGGTAGGTTGCTCCGGCGTTGATAAGTTCGAATGACATTCTTTCCCAGCAATACATGTTTTTGTTGGTGTAGAACGTCGTATGTTCCTGGTCATCTGGGTGCAACACTATCTCGTGATAGCCCACGAAAGCATCCATGAATGTCATCATTTCGTGGCCTGCGGTTCTATCCACAAGCTGATCGATGTGGGGTAGTGGGAAGTTGTCCTTCGGGCACGCTTTGTTTAGGTCCGTGAAGTCGATATACATAGTCTCCACGTTCCATTGTGCTTCTTTACCAAGATGAGGTTCGCGACCCACTGCGGACATAAGGCTTCCTTGATCAGCTTGTTGTCCAACAGTTTTCCGACTTCGGTGGTCAGGGCCGCGTACTTGTCTGGTCCATACTTCCTCATTTTCTGGCGGACGGGCCTCCTTGTCGGATCTATGTTGAGTCGGTGACAAGCATGCTCCAACAGGATTCCCATCATGTCTTCGTGGGACCAGGCAAACACGTCCAAGTTGGACATCAGAAATAGCTCCATCCTCGACTGGTACGGTTCTGGTAACTCGGAACCATTGAAAAGTTCCAAGTCCATTTCCGGGTCCATCGGGAGTGCCGTCAATTCTTCCATGGGAGTGGCATTCCTCTTCTGACTTTTCCACCTCGGATCGCTGATGAACTCATCCCACTCTTCTTGTGAAATTTGCGCAGGTTCGTGACCTAGGCGTGGTTCGAGATCGTCAGCTTGGTTTTCGACTTGGACAGGTTCCTCAACTGTCAGTACCTCCGGGGGTTCGTCAGTTTGGAGAGGTCCTGTAACCTGGGGAGTTGGATCAACGTCCATTGGCACCGGTCCTTGACCTCCCGCAGGTTCCCCATCTTGGACTCCATCAACCACTTCCATGGGCGCAGGTTGCTGATCATGCACCGGTTCCTGCACTTGGTTATTCTGGGTCTCCACCACTCCCTCCATTGGTGCCGGCTGTGTGTCTTGCGCAGGTTCTGAGACTTGGTCAACCTCCGGCAGGTCGCCTACCTCCATCATCTCAGTTTTCGTTGAGATAATGTCTAGGATGTTTGGCTCGTCTGCCGGGATCTGTACATCTTCCTCGAGAATTTGAACCTGTGTTACAGATTTCTTGACCTGGCCATCTTTGATTTGGAGCAAACACTCACGGGCCTTTTTCTGGTTACCTTTTATGGTTCCGGCACCTTTTGGAGTTGGGAATTTTATACAGTAGTAGTAGGTCGAACACCCCGCTTTGAATTCATTGAAAAAGAAGCGGCCAAGGAACCCGTTGTAGGAGGACTGCTGGTCGACAACAAGGAAATCTATTAGCCTAGTCAGTCTCCGCTCCGGGTCCTCGGCCGATACAAGTTGGACGCTCAACCTAATAGTACCTAGGGGGACGGTTACAGCTTCTCTGAACCCCACTATCCTAGCATTGCTAGGCTCTATATACGACTCAAAGTCACCTAAGGCATCTAAGGTGGATTTAAAGATAATGTTGGTGAAAGCGCCGGTGTCCACAAGCAGCCTGTGAACTCGGACGTTCATGATGTTGGCGGTTATCACCAACGAGTCGTTATGGGGCGTCAGTACCCCTTCCAGGTCCGCCGAAGAGAATGTTAGCTCATCGGTGAGTTGCGCGACGGGCCTGGAGCTGGAGCTGCCTTCCTGGACCTGGTTTATGGCCGGGATTTCGGCCTTCCTCTTTCTTTTGGAGATGGAGGACCCCCCATCTTGGAGACCTCCGGCAGCTCCGACCTCTTCATCGAGAACTAAAAGTTTTCGGGTGGGCTCCAGGTTCTGTTGAGGTTGGGGAGGCGCCCTTCGCCTATTTTGAGGACCACGTTTCTTCATCGTCGGAGGCTTCCCTCCTCTCGAACCTGGGCCTCTTTGCCGGTGCCTTCTTCACGAACTCGGTCAGCTTCCCATCCTCGTAAAATTTCCATAGTTGTTTGAGGAGGGCTCGGCATTCGCTGGTAAAGTGGCCGATCGACTGGTGATAGGCACAATACTTGTTGGGGTTGAGCTTCGCGCGGTCCTTACCTCGCCGAGCTTCCCTGTGTTGGCCTTGGTTCGAGTCAGTGACTTAGCCCCCCACTTACCCCGGTGACCTCCTTAGCCTTGGGGTAATCCCATGATTATTCTCAGGTAGTTCGCTTTACCAACAATTACCATTGTAAAATTTTCATATCAAGCGCCTCCTAACTAATTCTAAAGTTTTAAAATTCGGTATCAAACCTTATAAATCTACTATTATAAATTTATAATTTCTCACACGATTACTTCTTTTTCTTTATATTTTAGGGGACGTTTGTTTCAAATTCTTCAATGGTAATGGGAATGAAATTTCATTTTTCTCTTTTATCTTTACATATGTTTGAATGAGAGTTTATGTTGTGCTACAATTTTGAAAAAATTGACAAAAAAAGAATGTTGTTGATCGTGGTATTGGAGATTAATTGAGGAAGATGGTTATAAGGTGAGATGGAGGTAATTAAATGGAGAAAACAATGTTATGTACCTCATTTATTCGCATTATGTCCATATGAGTATATTTCATTCTCAATGTACTAAACACCCTTAATATATTTACAAAAAATCTGATCAGCATCAAATATCTCGCGCTACACATATAATTTTCTCAAAAAAAATAATTTCCATTGCCGGGAATTGAACCCGGGTCTCCTGGGTGAAAGCCAGATATCCTAACCACTGGACGACAATGGATTTTTGTTAATGTTTTCAATTATATTATTTATATTTTAAATTTTAGATCAAACAGATTTTTTTGCAAAATAGGAAACTGTTGAGATTCACCCATTTTAAGATCATGTTTAATATTATATAACTCTAAATTCAATTATATATTTATAAACCACAATCCAAAGAAAAAGGGAAATAGTTAATTTCACGTGATATAAAAAAATTAAAAGAGTAACATTAAAAAAAATAAGGTATATAAATAAATAAGTAAACAAACTACACAGTGATAAGTATTATATTAATAGTTTTGAGTTTTAAATTTATAATTCTATCTTAAATTCTGAATTGATAGTTTTCAATTTTCTAGATTTTGAATTGACATTATTCGAGTTTTTTTTTTTAGAAGATGTGTAGTTTTATAATTTATGTAATAGCTCACGAGTTGCCTCTCTATGGAAAATCAAACTCTTCTAGTAACTATTCTGGTCATTCCAGTCGAACAAAATAAAAAAGGAAAAAACAGTGTCTTTTAAATTTCTTCAATTAATTTGTTTTAAATTTTTTAAATAAAAAAAATTATTAAACTTTTTGATGATGATCGAGTTGTATGCTTTTTAAAATGTTAAATAATATTTTGTTAATTAAATTAAAAGTCTTGAATACACTAATGACACCTACTACTAATTCATGAACTGAAAAAAAAAACATAAAACAAACAATTATAATTTCTTTCAATGAAATGAAACATATACTTAAAAAATAACATTTTAAATATATATATAAGTGCAAACATATATACAAAATATGAATATAAAGAGTAGATCTCTCATAAACTTGGTTTCTCGTTAATTCATATTGTTGTTATTCATATATATTATCACTATTATAAAATATATATTTTTAAATTATGCTAATGTATACACATAACAGTAATAATTAATAAATTCGAGTTCACCATGAACTCGGGTTCATATAAACTTTTATCAAACATAAATTTATAATGAGTATCATATTTGTGCACAAATATATTAATAAGGCTTAGTATTGTATGGACCACTTGCACCGTGCAACTCAAGTTCATTTTAAAAAAGTTATACAAAATACTAATGAAAAGTTACCCATTTTATTACTGAAAAGTGTACCTTTAGTAGTGTAACTTTTCAGTAATAAGTTGTGTAATTTTTCAATAATAAATAGTGTAACTGTTTAAAAATACACTTGAGTTGCACAGTGTAATTGGTGCACAAGAGACTTACTCTATTAATAAATATATCTGATGGGTCCCCTGTTTGCAGGTGGATTCTAAATAAAAATTCGATTTAAATCTACTTGAATGGATCCAATTTTATTCCGAAGAGAACATTTTCAATGTGTGTCAGAATTTAAGGGCAGGGCATTGGCACGAGACAAAATAGTAAATACAATATTCTTAAAGGCAAAGTATTATATAAGTCATTTTTACGATATAGACCACTTTATAATACAAGATTTATATTCAAGAATTTATTCTTTTGTCTTGTTAAAAAGTGGTTTATATCTCTCACATAATACCTACTCTTCTTAAAAATATTCAATAATTTTTTTTTTCGAACTGTTTACAGTATTTTGTTAATTTTTTTCAAATATTTTTCAATTTTCACTATATGAAAAAAATTGCTGAAAATTTGTAAAAAAATTCCCAAACCAAGAATAGTATATTGCTTAAAAAGGCTTAGTGTCAATTAACGTGGGCCGGAATTTAAAGTCAATCACATCACCATCTCTATCCAACGGCCCAAATAATATGTCCATTATGTGCAACCGTGCATGTATTTAATAGTCATTAATTAGTAAGTGTACATCACAGATATGTAAGTAGTATGGTTAGTCTATTAGCTGGGCTTATTTATCAAGTGGACCTCCACTCATCGACTGTTATAAACCAGTGCTATTTAAAGCCCGTGGCTAATTTTATTTTAAATATTTTATAAAAATTAATATTTTATAAATTATTTTTGTAGCTTAAAATATTTAATATTAAGTAATTTATAAATTGGTAAAGTATTTATTTAATTGAACTTATAAATTTTTATGCTATTTAAAAAGTTTTTAAAAAAATAATTAGATGGAGTGTTTATATTTTGAGCTTATAAGCTCCAATTAATTTATTTTAACATCTCTATTTGTCCCAAAAAAAGATTTCAAAGAAGAAAGGACACACAAATTGGGAAAGTGAAAGAATGAGAAGAGATTTGAGGGATAAATTTGTAAATCCTTGTGTATGAAGTAAAAAAAATAAAAAGTGTTGGATTAGGTCTTATAAATAAGGAGAAACTTGTTCATATATAAATCACTTTGTAATATTTTTTTAGTTAGAATTTTATATTTTTTCATGATAGCAATTAATACTCTTTAGTTAAACAACTAATACACTTCATACCCTTCAATTCATACTTTTTAAAGAAAGACTTGTTCCCTCTAGAACTAATACTCTTTAGAGATATAATTCATACCCTTTATAATAGTTCATGAATGAACTACTTTTACTATGTACTTTGCCAATTAAGAGTATTATTATGAGGGTGAAGTTTATGATTTTTTTTTCATTTAAAGAATGTGAAATATAATATCGTGGGATGGAAGAAAAAAGAAAAATGTGAAAAGTATTCTAAGACGAAAGAAATGTCTTTTATAAATATTATTCAAAAAATAATGCAATCTATCTTTATAGTTTTGAGAAATTGATTCTCAAGGGGCAAACAAAAAATAAACACAAAAATCAAAACGACTATCAAAACATAAGAATTTAACGTGAAATTTTTCAAGAGAAAAATACAACTACAAGAAAAATATCGTTGTTTGAAACTACAATCAAACAGATCTCTTTTGTCCGATACCTGAACATTATTACAAGTTAACATGACTCTTACCTTTCACTCGAAAGATAATAACTAGAATTAAGTACAAGACTAAAGTGTATTAACTGGTGCAGAAAATAAAAACACTTAGGCTTCTTAAATCGCATTAAAGAGTCTTCTCCACTCTGGTTACAACATATATGGGATAAAAATATTCCTCTTTTATTTTAACAAGATTTAAGTCCAACATTCCTCGCCTAATAATAAATGAAACTCCATTGTCTTCACCGACAAGCATGAACCTCAAAATCAGAAAATTATCGATCCCAAATCAGAGAACACCTACTCCATTATTTGAGTAAAATACTTAGGATCAACCATTTTGTTAAGTGTAAAGATATGCTGAGTTTGAATACTGAAATCTAGTCAGGAATCCTGATCCTGATGTTTTGGATCCGGATGAATATTCCTGAGGTGTTATCCTGAGCCTGACAGAAACTGATCATGAGCCTGAGTGAAAGTTTCATCCTGAGTCTGAGTGTGTTGATCCTGACTCTCATCCTGAGTGTTCAGATCAGTGACGACACTTGTACAAAAGACTCAGTAAACCTGAAGGCACTATCCTGAGAAGATTATCCTGAGCTAAAATCACCTACTTCCTGAGTCACTCATCCTGAACAATTTCCTGAGCTGACAATAGAGTATAGCGAAGGCGATTTCAACTTAGTGCTAAAAGTCAATTATTTGGACAGCTGGCGGAGCAATCCTATTGGACGCCGAAATAGTTATTCTGGGCGGTTATAACCATACAAATTCGTTGATTGGTTAATAGCTTAAAGACGGTTAAGGGATAAGTCTTTAAATACGTATTCATTCCAGTGAATTACATACTAAGAGAGAAAGAGAGAGAGAGAGAGTTGACATTCTAAATCTTTGAGAGAGAAAACTTTGTAATCTGTAAGCATTATTCTTCATATTAGTGAAAGTGAGCAACCCCATCCGTGGACGTAGATCAATTTGATCGAACCACGTAAAATCTCTGTTCTTTGATTTCTTTATTTATGGTAATTTTGTGTTCATCAGATTTCTTCAAGGTTCTGATTACTGGAAGTCTTATTGATGTTGATTATTCCAATCTTATTTACAATAATTGGCGCCGTCTGTGGGAAAGAAGGAAGAATCGACTGGATAATCATCAATCATGGCATCAACCAAATTGGATTTTGAAAAATTCACTGGAGCAAACGATTTTGGTATGTGGAAGATCAAGATGAAGGTTCTCTTGACTCATCATGGGCTAGCCAATGTTCTGAAGCCTGAAGATCAATGGCCATCTACTTCGTCAAAAAATCCAGGCAAGAAACAAGAAATATTGGAAAAGACACATAGCACAATCATCTTGTGCCTGAGGGATAAGCCTCTGAGGGAGGTGTGCAAGGAGAAGACTACCATTGGTGTTTGGAGCAAATTGAAGAAGGTGTATCAGACCAAGTCTGTCATTAACAAGTTGTTCATGAAGCAGAAACTGATTTCCTTCACGATGAATGAAGAGAAGGAGTTGATTGAACAACTGGAGGAGTTTAACAAGGCTGCTGATGATCTTGAGAACCTGGGAGTGGAAATTGATGATGGTGATAAGGCTTTGATGCTCCTGAATTCTTTGCCTAAATCCTTTGAGAATTTCAAGGATACTTTACTATTTGGGAGGCAGGATCAATTGTCTTTTGATGATATTCTAGCTGCGCTGAAAACAAAGTCTCTCCAGCTACAAATTGATAAGAAAAATTCAGTTCAGGCTGAAGGCTTGAATGTCAGGTTCAAAAAGGGCAAGAAAGAGTTTCAGAACAAGAAGAAGAAGAATACAAATGAGTCAAAATCTGGTGATTTTGTTGAGAGGAGGAAATGTTTTGCTTGCCACAAAACTGGTCATCTCAAGAAGAATTGCCCTGACAGAAATAAGAATCAAGGAGAAGAACAAAAGGCTGATATAACTATTGCTCCTGAAGAAGGGTATGGTAGTGCTGAGGTGTTGACGGTTACTAACCTGAAGCTGAATGATGAATGGGTACTAGACTCAGGATGTTCATTCCATATGTGCCCGGATGAATCATTGTTCAGGGAGTTGAGGAAGTTTGATGGAGGCTCAGTAGTTTTGGGCAATAATCAAACGTGTAAAGTGAAAGGGAGTGGTTCTGTCAGGTTGAAGCTGCATGATGGAGTGGATCGAATACTCTCAAATGTGAGGCTGGTGCCAGAACTAAAGAGAAATCCGATCTCCCTGGGTTTCCTAAATCAACGGGGTTATGAATTCAACACTGAGGATGGTTACATCCTGATAACCAAAGAGAAGAAGGTATACATGAAAGGCAAGAAAGTCAATGGGTTGTATATCCTGATTGGGAGCACTTCCTCTGGGTCAGCAAACAATGTTATGGACAGCACTGAGACAATGATATGACATAAGAGGTTAGGCCATATTGGAGAAATGGGGCTCCAAGAACTTTCCAAGCAGAACGTATTTGGAGATGGAAATGTACTGAAGATGGATTTCTGTGATCATTGTGTCCTGGGAAAATCCAAGAATACTCCATTTCCGAAGGGTAAGAAAACTACTGATGCACCTCTGGATTATGTTCATTCTGATATCTGGGGACCAGCTAAGGTGGAGACTCATGGAGGTGGAAGATATTTCATGACAGTCATTGATGACTTCAGTAGGAAAGTATGGGTGTTCATACTGAAGCAGAAGAGTGAGGTCTTGGCAAGGTTCAGAGATTGGGTCAGTGAACAAGAAAATAAAAGAGGAAGATCCATTAAACATCATAGGACTGCTAATGGATTGGAGTATGTATCAGAGGAGTTCAACAATTTCTGCAAAGAAAGGAGGATCACTAGACACAGGACAGTTCCTGCAAATCCTCAGCAAAATGGCCTTGCTGAGAGAATGAATAGGACAATCCTGGAAAAGGTCAGGAGTATGTTGTCAGATGCAAAGCTACCAAAAGTATTTTGGGGGAGGCAGTCAGTACAACTTGTTATCTCATTAACAAGTCACCATCCTCAGCTACGGAGTTCAGGACACCTGATGAGGTGTGGTATGGAAAGATCTAGGATTACAACAACCTGAAGGTCTTTGGATGTTCAGCTTTTGCCCACATCAGGCAGGATAAGCTAGAACCTAGAGCACTGAGATGTATCTTTATTGGTTATCCTAAGGGAGTAAAATGATACAAGTTATGGTGTCTGGAACCTGGTCGCAAAAGATGTATTGTCAGTAGAGATGTGACTTTCAATGAGAAAGTCATGGGATACAATCAGGCCATAAGCACTCAAGACTCGGATGTTATTATTTCAGAAGATGGATTTCAGGTTGAGGTGGAGAATCCTGACAAGAACTCAGGACAAACAGGCACTGAGTTAGGTGAAAAGTCAGGAGGAGTCTGAGGAAAGTGATACTGATGATCATTTTGACCACTCAATTTCAGATACTGAAGGTCAAGATCTCAGGAATTATAGTCTAGCAAGAGACAGACACAGGAGAAGCATACATCCTCCGATTAGATTTGGTCAGGCTGACATGGTGTTCTATGCCCTGATAACCGATGAAAAGGTGGAGCATCAGGAACCACGAAGCTACGCTGAAGCTGTGTCAGGCAAAGATAAAGAGAGATGGATATTGGCAATGACTGAGGAACTTCAGTCATTAGAGAAGAACAACACTTGGACACTAGTGAACAAGGTTCAGGGACAGAAGGTAGTCAGTTCCAAGTGGATCTTCAAGAAGAAATCTGAAGTGGGGTCAGGAGGAAGAGAGAAACTGAGATACAAGGCAATACTTGTAGCCATAGGTTTCACTCAGAGAGATGGGATAGATTTCAATGAGGTATTCTCACCAGTTGTAAAACACTGTTCAATCAGAACTCTATTGTCAAAGGTAGCCTAGGAGGATTTGGAGCTTCAACAACTAGATGTCAAGACAACCTTTCTACATGGAGATCTGGAAGAAACAATACACATGTAACAACCTGAAGGTTTTATTCTACCAGGAAATCAGGAGAAGGTGTGTCTACTGAAGAAATCATTGTATGGGCTGAAGCAAAGTCCTAGGCAGTGGTATAAGAAGTTTGATAGTTTCATGATCTCTATAGGCTTTACAAGATGCAGGTTTGATAGTTGTGTCTATCTTGAAAAACAAGGGAAGGAAGTACTCACATATCTGCTGCTCTATGTGGATGACATGTTGGTTGCAAGCAAGAGTCCTGAAAGAATTCAGAGGTTAAAAGTAAAACTGAGTAGCACTTTTGACATGAAGGATCTGGTAAGTGCGAAGAGGATACTGGGCATGGAAATTATCAGAGATAAGGACAAAGGAAGGTTGTTCTTAACTTAGAAGGATTACATCCTGAAGATACTCAAGAGGTTCAACATGCATGAATCTAGGATTGTATCTACTCCCCTTGGTCAGCAATTCAAACTGACATCAGATCAGTGTCCGAAGTCAGAAGAAGAGAAGACACAAATGAGTAAAATTCCTTACTCAAACAGAATTGGTAGCATAATGTATGCTATGGTGTGCAACAGGCCACATTTAGCATATTCAATCAGTGTGGTCAGTAGATTTATGGCAAATCCGGAAAAGACACGCTGGGAGGCTTTTAAGTGGATCATGAGATACTTAAAAGGAACTGAAAATATGGGGTTACTCTTTGAGAAGACTAAGGACAGCACACAACCTCTACAAGGATATGTGGACTCAGATTATGCTGGAAGCATTGACACGAGGAAATCCTTAACAGGATATGTGTTCACGTTATATGGTACATTAATCAGCTGGAGAGCAGTACTCCAGTCAGTAGTGGCACTCTCAACTACTGAGGCTGAATATATTGCAATGACTGAAGCAGTAAAGGAAGCGATGTGGCTCAAAGGTATGATTAAAGAATTTGGAATCGGGCAGAAGGAAGTTGCAGTTCAGTGTGACAACCAGAGCACAATTCATCTGGTCAAGCATCAGGTCTTTCATGAAAGGTCAAAGCATATTGATGTCAGACTTCATTTTGTGAGAGATGTGGTGGAGAAGAAAGTAATTTCAGTGCAAAAGATTTCTACTGAGGACAATGCAGCAGATATGTTGACGAATGTCTTACCTATTTCCAAGTTCAGATATTGTTTGGAGCTGATCAAGCTATAATCATGGAATGTGCCATGACTTGGTCCTGAGGTGGAGTGTGGAATGGGGGAAACTCACTTACTTTAAGGTGGAGAATTGTTAAGTGTAAAGATATGCTGAGTTTGAATACTGAAATCTAGTCAGGAATCATGATCCTGGTGTTTTGGATCCGGAGGAATATTCCTGAGGTGTTATCCTGAGCCTGACAGAAACTGATCCTGAGCCTGAGTGAAGGTTTCATCCTGGGTCCGAGTGTGTTGATCCTGACTCTCATCCTAAGTGTTCAGATCAGTGAAGACACTTGTACTAAAGACTCAATAAACCTGAAGGCGCTATCCTGAGAAGATTATCTTGAGCTAAAATCACCTACTTCCTGAGTCACTCATCCTGAACAATATCCTGAGCTGACAACAGAGTATAGCGAAGGCGATTTCGACTGAGTGCTAAAAATAGGTTATTTGGACAGCTGGCGGAGCAATCCTATTGGACGCCGGAACAGTTATTCTGGGCGGTTATAACCATACAAATTCATTGATTGGTTAATAGCTTAAAGACGGTTAAGGGATAGGTCTTTAAATACGTATTCATTCCAGTGAATTACATACTAAGAGAGAGAGAGTTGACATTCTAAATCTTTGAGAGAGAAAGCTTTGTAATCTGTAAGCATTATTCTTCATATTAGTGAAAGTGAGCAACCCCATCCGTGGACGTAGATCAATTTGATTCAACCACGTAAAATCTCTGTTCTTTGATTTCTTCATTTCTGGTAATTTTGTGTTCATCGAATTTCTTCAAGGTTCTGATTACTGGAAGTCTTATTGAGGTTGATTATTCCAATTTTATTCACAACACATTATAATATTTTTTTTGGCACGTTGAAAAATATTTGCTAAAATTTATGGTACTACTTCTAGCTCTTAGCCCTCTTAGAAGTCCTTCAACCAACAATATTTTTCATCTCACACTTTGCATTCATGACAAGCCAAGTTACATGTGGTCATGCAAACTCCATGACACCCTTGTCAATGGCAGTTGGACATGCCATAAGGGTGTTCCTGGGTTCACAATCAGGAGACATTGAGCGTTAACTCTGGCGCTATTTGCCGCAACTACCCCAACTACCCCACCTTGATCAACTTCACATTGACTAAGAACACCTTATGTAACCACCTCCCCTTAATTAACTCCACCTTGGATCAAGAGACCAAAATTATACCAGCCTATTAATTATTCCATATTTTTCCATGTTAAATATTATGAAGGTGAAGTCCTTGACATACTACCCGTTCTCAATCCCTAATTGAACAACCACCTCACAAGAGACACCTACACTTTTCTCATGATTTTCTTTCTTATGCGAAAGATCAGATAATGCTACAATCGTAGGGCATGCTCTAAATATCAAAGGACTTTACCTTAGCTCCAATACTAGTTGTTGAAAAATTGAATCCTCGGGGAGCATCGAGAAATAAATGAAGAAATCAAAACAATAAGAGTGAGTTTTATACGAAAATAGTTCATGACAAATTTATCATGAAACTGTTTCAAAGTATCTAATATTCGGTTAAGTGTATCAAAATATATACATCAGGAGTATCAAAAGTTGGAGTCAATAAAACCTACAATAATTATAACATAATATCTTTAACCTAAATTTTTTATACTTATGTCGAAATCTTTGATACCCCTGATCAAATGTTTGATACTTTAAAACTGATTCATGAAAAACTTATCATGGACTATTTTCATACAAAACTTTACCAAATAACAATCATTACATAAGAATTTAACATGGAAAACTCAAAAAAATAGAAGAAAAAACAAGCCCCACGAAAAACTCATCATTGTATGAAAAATGATTACATTAATCTCATAAATACCCTTTATTTCGACGGACACTCCTATACTATTACAAATTTTATATGACTCTTACATTTCATTCGAAAGAAATTTAACTAGAAGATAAAAACAAACCTAAAATATAATGACTCGTGTACTAATAAATAAAATATCTAGACTCTTAAATAATATTAAAAAGTCTTCTTCCTTTTATTTACCATTAATGTGGAATGAAATATTCAAGCTCAAATCCAATAAATAATAATTTAACTACTAAAAAAATAATGATGATTTCATAGTGAAATGCTCTCCCAAAATTTGTTCTATTTGTGGATTGGTCGGTAGCCGCAAGGTTTGAGATAATGAAAAATAGAACGCATACATACATTAGAGTATTGAAAATGATGCATGATTTGACGATAGCAACAAAAACTAATTTTATTCATGGATCGATTTGCAACTTAAGTCAAACTCTCATGTCATAAGTCGTAACCCTATTAATTGTGGTCTATACGTATTTTCACAATGGACGGCATCCACGCTATTCTCATTCTTTCATCTAATAAGTATTAATGTTTTCCAATTATATACTACTATTTCATCTTTGAATTTTTCTTTTAATTTGTTCTACGAAAATCTATATGTAATAATATTAATAAATATATAGTATCACTTCCAAACTATGAATAAATTTTATATGGAATCTATTCTATATCTATATACTTATTTTCACGCAACCACATACAACCATATCACCCTTATTGAGTAACTATTTTGTATTTTGTGCAGCAAGCACACCGTACAATTTAAGTATATTTTTAAAAAATTACATAAAATACTATTAAAAAGTCACACATGTTATTACTGAAAAGTATATTTTTAAAAATTCACTTTTCAATACTAACACGTGTGACTCTTTAATAATAAATGGTATAACTTTTTAAAAATACACTTAAGTTGCACGATGCACATATGCGTATAAGAGTAAGGCTACTTTATTATAACTAATTTTCTCTTCTACTCACTCATTCTCTTTTACTTTTCTTTTACTGCCAAGGAAAAAAGTGTGGCGCCAATAAATCCATGAGAGATTATTTGTAAAAAGGTTCCGTTGAGTCTCATATATGTGATAGAACCAATTCTTATAATTATGAAACCCACATGAGATACAGATGAATAGGCTATTCGTTTTTTAAAATTCCGTTGACCGAGAGATGTTGAACCGCAGAGATTATTTACATTGCGTTTACTACAATTAACCAAGGAGAAAATATAGAATGAGCATGAGAAAATAATTCCATATTGATCCGGACTAATCCATAAACTCCCATTTTTAATGTGCATACTATTTTATATTATAATTTCACTTTACCAACTAACAATAATAAAATAATATATCAATTTTTTTTATCTTTTATTAAATTTCATCCAATCTTTTTTTTTTCATCCCTAAACAAATACTTAACTTTTATTTATTGAATTGACCTTATTCGATTTTCTCCAACACCCGCGCGCATATATATATATATATATATATATATATATATATATATATATATATTACGAAGACGAAGTTATAAAATCAACCAAAATCCTCTAATTTAAAATTCTTCTATTCTCATTGACACTAACATAAATAGCTAATCTTGATGTTACATTTTAAGTTTTTTAATCTTGAACCTACGTTTTTTAATTTTATAAATATATTTATAATATTAAATTCTATATCCATTTTTTTAATCTCAATCGTTCATCTTAATTTTTATACTTTTATAAATTTTAATTTTGTAATCGGTATTATTATTATCTTTTAAAATTATACATTCGTGCGTCTCTTGTTTCTTCTTATTTATCTTTTGATATTTTTATTTATCGTGTTCTGATTTTTGAATCATTTATTTATCTTTTTATGTTCGATTTTTTGTAAGTTCGTATTTTACATCTAATAATTTAGTGAGATAATACTTTTTCTATTGCTACACAATATTCGTGGTTTTATTTTGCAGGTAAGGTTCAATTGCTAAGGTTGCAAATCTATTTAATTTAAGCTTTAGATATTTGAATTCTTTATCCATCTTTTTAATATTCTATTTTTTTTTTTTGCATGTTCTTAATATCCTAATGTACGAAATATTTATTTATCTTATGTTTAGATTTTTTTTGTAGGTTCATATACATTTAATAAATATTTGGTGAAACAATTTTACACAGTGGACACAAGATGTGATTAAAAATGTCAATAATTTGCTAAATCACATGAAAATTATTTAAAACTGTTTGCTCGAATTCATTGGAAAAATTTATCGAAAAATTCAAGATCATAAGCTTCGTGTAACGTGTTACAATATACTATATCTTATTATTTATTTTATGCTAGTGAATTTTATAATTTATATTTTCTATTGTAATTTTATTATTTTTATGTTTGAACAAAGTATATTTAAATATTTAAAATTTTATTTTTAAAGGATTTTGATATGTATATAATTTATATATATATATATGAAATTTATTTTATTTATTAATTTATTTGATTAATAAAATAGGAGACAAATATTTCTGATTTGATTTGAATTATTAGACCAACTTGGCATAATTCTAGGAAACATATATTTTGATAATATTATTTGTCATTAAAAAATTAAATACATTTTTTTTAATCGGTAAATGTTAGTTGTTAGTAGTTAGGTTAGTACACTAAGTCTTCAACCCTCCAAGAATATCTCTAAGTCAACCTTATATCTCCCTCCAATTCGTCCCCAAAGGGAATCGAACACGGGTCACTCACTCAAGTGAGGAGCCCGATAACCCACCTGGTTAAAAAATCAAATATGTTTGACTTATCTTGAATCTAATATTCAATTTTGTATAATTAAATATTTATAAAAATTAATAAATTTGAGTTATTATATCAAACAAGATAATGATATTATTGATTGAATTGATTTAATTTATAAAATATTTAATCTAATCAACTTAAAATTATCAAATCATTCGAATTAAATCAATTATTATAATTGATATTATATTCATTAAAAAATTATCTATGTGGCCAGTCATTGTAGTTTTAATTATTCTATATAAATTTTATATTAATAATTTTATTAAGATTTTTGAATTATCTTTATTGTGTATTATCAAATTTAAAATTCAATGATTTTAATTATCATATACATGTAAATCTATCTTTTAATTTTAATATGATATTTAAATTATTTTAAAATAGTTTGATAGAAAATTCAGATTTTATCGATTTGAATTTGAATCAATAAGAAAAATTTTGTTTGATCGAGGTTGATGATGCCATTATATATAAACCTAATGAAAAATTTATGTTGCAATCTATTTTTATTAAATTTAATTTTGATCGTCAATTTACACATTATATTTTAACTTTTAAGTATATCAATCACAACTCTATATTTCAAATTGTATAAAAATTGTAAATATAATCTCAACTTTATCAATTTGTAGTCGAAAAGATTTTTTCTATTATGAGTTTGGGAAATAGAAAATTTGTGAGCGCGAGATTCACATATTTTAAGACCTTGTTTAATAGTATTCTATAACTCTAAATTCTATTATATTTTAATCTCAACTCTACTGACTGATCTTATCAGATATGCTCTCTCAACTTCAATGTGGTGAGATAGAACAATACTTCCCACTGACGTCATCTCTTAAAGATAAAATTTATTTTACCGTTTGGAAAATTACGTTAAACCGTGTGCACTAGTCGGGACGAGTTTGTTTTGCGGAAAAATGTGCTACTTTGTCTCGATTTTTCCCTTTTCTAATTTCTTGGGTTCTTGTACTGGTTGAAGTCGAAGCTCTTCAACAAAATTGTGAAGACGAAGAAGTACGTCGTTTCAAGAAGATTTTGTAACTTTTCTTTTTTATTTATTTTCGTTTTTTACATATTGTAAGCCATCATTGGTGCTATAAACCAACTGCTGATCAGGAAATAAAAAAATCAATTTATAAATTCGATTAGATTAAATATATAGATTGGAACGAAAGAGGAAGGATAATAAAGCTGCTATTCGATTGATGATTGATGATTGATGACAACGACAAATAACTAACGGATCATTTTTTAAACATATCCTCAGCATTTGTTTTCTTTTTGGAGAAAATAGCATGAGGCAAATGAAATGATATGCTAGTAGCTATGATGTTGCTTGGTACTTGGAGGAATAAAGTGATAATTATTTTATCAATGCTTTAATTTTTTTTAAATAAAAATAATTTATAAATTATTTAGAGCTTATAAACATTTTCAATATATTAGATGAAATATGATGTTTACCCTTCATAAGTTTTTTTTTTATAAACTAAATTAAAAAATTAAGGTAAAATATATTAAAATATTTTAACCTTTTTTTTTTTTCGTTATAAGTTTTCAAAATTTTCCCTCTGGGGAGTTGAAATGCAATAGAAATCAATAAGAAGATTTTACATCCTTTTTAACAATTGTCAAGCGTATGAAAAGGAGGAAAATATTATTCCCTCCGCCCCGGCTCTTTTTTTCAAATGATATGGGCACACTGATTAAAAAAAAGTAGAGTATGTATGTGATTGTGAAGTTAATTAATAAAATATAAAAAATTGTATTTTATTGATTTTTGTGAGTATAAATTATTTCCTTTTTAAGATAGAAAAAAATAATTGGGACATCCCCAAATAGAAATTGTGGAAAAAAAAAGTTGGGACGGAGGGAGTAATAATCAAATATGCTCAAGTCAAAGACTAAGACGTGTTTTTATTTGAGCAACAAAAGACTCAAAACATATACTCCCTTCATTTCGCTATAAGTTGCTCGTTGCTTTTAGGCACACGAATTAAGGTAAAAGTGAAAAAGTATAAATGATGTGATGAAAAAAGTGAAAAAGTATAGGTTATGTGATGGAAAAAAGTGAAAAAGTAATGAAAATAGTATAAAAAGTGTTGAAAATAATAATAAATAAGTGAATAGTAGTTTCAAAAAAAAGTAAAAAAACAAATGAGCAACATATAGTGGAACAGACGAAAATGATAACATGAACAATTTATAGTGGAAAAGTGGGAGTATTTAATTGAGAAAAATGAAAACAAAACATGTTTGTTTGGAGTTTAACATAAGATTAGGGGAACATATATGATTATAGGAATTTGGGCGGTGAAATGGAAATGAAAGAATAAACATTCAAAATTCAAGAATTCTAAGAAGTTAGAGATAATGTGCAAACTGTTTGAAAAATTTGCTCGTATGCTTCACGTGAAAATGAAATCAAGGTAATGTTTGTTTCATGCTCTTCAATGACATTGGAAATAAGAATATAATTTTCCTGTGTCCGAAATATATTGAAGGAAATGTTATCTCTTAATAATAATTACTCCCTCCATCCCAGGGGTATTTGCACCCTGGGATGACACACGGTTTAAGAAAAATATATTTTTTAAATAAAATAGTGGTGTATGGAGATGTGTGGAAAGTTTTGTGAGTGTGCACACAAATCAATGTTTCCCTTTTAAGTAGTGTGCAAATTGGTTTGGGACAACCCAAAATGAAAAGTGTGCAAATTGATTTGAGACGGAGGGAGTATATTATTAGTGGTATGCCTTAATTTTGAAAAGAGCAAGATAAAAGAAAGTGGTTGTTGGTAAAAGAAAAGAATGATTGAAAAGAAATGACAATAGGTGAAGAAATGGTTAATCAAAATGAAGTACTCCTTATTTAGTAGAATAATAATATCATTTATTATTTTTATTCTCATTTATTACCATAATTGCTATATAATTATCTTTATTACTATTACTATTGAAGTATTTTCAACCAAGCGTCTCCTATATATTTTGTCAAGATTTCTTTGTCCTCGAGCACTTGTTCTTCAAATTTATCGTTTATTAGGAAGAAAATGACAACTATATTAGTTCAACTGGATATTATCTTAAATATAGTCATATGAACTAATATAAAGATCACATTGCAATGCTTTTGAATTGAAACTAACCATGATAACTTCAATTCAATTTAATATCCAAAGTCGAATCACTCTCTCATTTGATAACACTTTACTATCAAATCTCTGTTTGAATCTTCAGTAGTTTCATTAATGATTTGATACACATTAACATCTCTATTTTCTAATAAAAATAGTTGGTGTCATCAAGAACAAAAGATCATGGAATAAGTGAATCCATTTTTTTTTTTAAAAAAGGACATACTAGAAAATTATTTTGCTTTGGTGTCAATTAAAATTTAGGTGGTGTAAAATCAGATAATGATATCGTTTATGTGATCACATTTCATTAAACACTTAATATTTAAGTGAACAATGTGTCTTATATATTAAATCTCTGATATTTAATATCAGCTCAATATATTATTTTTGTATTTTGCTGATATAAAATTACAACATCATATGCCGTAATTATAAACATGAAATAAAATAAAATAAGATAAATATGTAACAGTAAGTCCAAAGCAATAAACAACATGTACGAACCCTAAATCAAATAGTGGATAAATTTTCTGTACAATTGTAATTAACGTTACATGCCATTAAATAAGCCCAGAACAAAATCATGGCCTATAAGCTACATCCTTCCTCTTTTCCTTAGTTTGGTGAATTCTTCCCTAGATCTCATATATATGCATCTAGACTGTGTTTACTTTTTGGGCGAAGTTAACTTCGACATTAGTGATAACTTACGATTATCCCAATATTTACTCATGTTTACTTTCATGTGTTAATTCATTCTAAATTATGGGAAAAAAAAACTAGGAAGAGAAAAAATAGCAAAAATTTATCTGTCCAATTTGTTTGGAATAATATGATGAAACAACAAGGTTTAAACCGGTTACACGAATAACTTTTTTTTTTTTTTAATCAGAGAAGTAAACACCCTCCTTATCTCGTTTATATATTGTGCTGAAATTAATTTTTTTTTCAGGATAAAATAGCGAAGTACCTAGGGTAACCATATTTCTATTAATATTAATTTACATTCTTTATTACACGTTTTTAATTTAATTTAAACAGCATGTTTCAATTATATTGAACTACTAACTTTTTTTCTTTTCAATTACGCTCGTCTGCGTATTTCATCCATGTTCATGTGACTGAGTTGCACATTATTTTTATACTAAAACAAAATTTCCTTTTTAGGGAAATTAAATGCTCCCTTCGTATGTGGAAAATTGTCTATCTTAGTCTATTTTTTTAAAAATGGTCTTGTTTTTTAAAAATTACTTTTATTTACCTTCTTCAACATGTATTTATTTACAACTTTTATCCTTGAATCTTATACACAATATTTGTGAACTAATTTATTTTTATATATGATTTGTAATATTTACTTTTTATACATTATATATTTCTCTTTATACATTAGGGTTGTAAAAGAATCAAATATTTTTGTTCGATTCGATATTCATATTCAAAATTTATTCTAAATTTTATGATTCGAATTCGATTTGATTCTATTATTATTCAAATAGGAATACAAATTTATGATATTGATTCGATTCTTAAATATTGGATTACATATTTTTTTTAAAATATTACTCCCTCCGTCCAGCTATAAGTTGTTCATTACTTTTGGGCCCACGAATTAAGGTAAAAGTGAAAAAACTAGTATAAATGATGTGATAGAAAAGTGAAAAATATAAGTGATGTGATAGAAAAAGTGAAAAATGTATAAGTGATGTAATAGATAAAAGTGAAAAAGTAATAAAAATAGTGTAAAAAGTAGTGAAAATAATAATAAAAAAATGAATAGTAGTTTTCAAAAAAGGTAAAAAAGCAATGAGCAACATATAGTGGGACGGACGAAAATGACAACATTAGCAACTTATAGTGGGACGGAGGGAATATAATATAATAATAATAGTTAGTATAATTAGTTATTACTACTATTTTTATTGTAAGATCATACTCCGATCCATAGACCATTCAAAATTTATGGTCAATAATAATAATAATAATAATAATAATAATAATAATAATAATAATAAT
>JAPKLY010000091.1:231394-295078 GCA_026898435.1 Prunella vulgaris
ATAATAATAATAATAATAATAATAATAATAATAATAATAATAATAATGTAAGTCCATAATATGATAATTTATATACCATATATGCACCTATCTCTCATATTTTTATTGGGCTCTAGGTCGGTAAATGAATCAAATATTTTTTGTTCGATTTGATATTTGTATTCAAAATTTAATATTTTGAATTCAATTACAAATATTCGATTCCATTTGATAATAATTCAAATACAAATATAAAATTATGATATTTGATTTGTTTAAAACCCTATATTGTACTAAAAATAATAGGATTAAATTTTTTGGACGGAGGAATATATTAACATAAGAATGCTTAAACACAGAAAAGAAGCTTTGAATTGACAGATGAGAAACGTCCGCCATTCAATTTTCAAAAGTCTTGGTTGAACAAATCTACTCGTCGAATAGTAAATATAAAACTACATAACTAACGAAGCACAAGTCAAAAGTTGTATATGTAGTAAACAATATTTTCATAGTAGGCATATATTACTAAGTTAAAGTTGTCCGATGTTGACAGTCAAGAAAATTTAATTATTTTTTATTTTATTTGATTGATATATAAAATTAGCAACAACATACAATTTTGACTCATTAAGATAGTAAGATAAAAAATAAAATAAAACAAAGAGTAAACTTTCATATGAGAAAGAATATTAATTAATATAATACAAATATTAGTTTGAAGTTAAAATATAAGGTAGACCAGTTTTATGGTAAAATTTATTTATATTTTATGCATATTGTTTAACAGTGCTAATAATTTTATTAAAATGTATTTATTTGATGGTAATATTGCATAATGTGAACTAATACTGTTTTAAGTAGTACAATGAAACTTATTTACAAGATGTTTACCCTAATTTAAATGTAGAAAAGATTTAGCACAGTCCAGTATATGAATTATTTCCTAAAAAAAACTACTTGATTGAAAATTTATGGGTCAAATCAATATTAATTGTACGTGTAATTAGTGCATCAATGTGCTAGCTCATTAAAAATTAATTAATACAAATTAATAACATTTAAATTCTCCACCAAGTGTATCTTAAATTACTAAAATTGTAATATATATATAAGATAATAATCATTTACATGCATATGTTAATATGAGGCTCTAACTAAGACTTTGAAAAGTTTGGAACCCCATTTTATTACTCAAAAGTCAAATATCATGCGTTTGACATTGACATTAATTTGTGTTGGAAAAGTTCATTTATGTTGGTTAGATCAAAACATGTATAATTAGAATGGTTGAGTATCTTAAGCCAACTTCATATATAGAAGACCAGTTGAGAGTTTATTCAACTAACGATTAGAACTAGATTTGTATAAGTTATATGCGAGTAACTTTTAAGTATTGTAAAAAAAAAAAAAAAAATTCAGCCAGAGATGATAAAACGTTGATCTTAACCTATGTTTTGAAAAACGGAAGCGGGCATTGAACCTGACATCTTAGGTTTCTTGGTCGGACCGGGTCCGATCGGTTAGACCGTTAATAAAGCGGTTGAGCCGGTATGATGTCATAATTATATAATATATATAAATTATAATATTATATAATTTAATCATTTGTATTAAATATATAATGAAGACACTGGATGAAGACGTTGCACCGCTTAAAGTTGTTGCAACGCTCATCACACCGCAGGAGATGGATTCAACGTCAATGAATTTAGGCATCATGCTCTTCGTCTTTTTTAGATTTTTTCAATAAATATATTAGGACATCAAGAAATTTCTTAAATTGCAAAATAACCCTTAATATTTTTTTTTTATAAAAATCTTTATAGCAACCAGTTCGACCGGTTCGGCCCGAACCGGTTCAACCCAATTAAAACCGCTTTTGACCGGTTCTCAAGCGCTTTAATAGATGGTCGGTTGAACGCTTTTGAACCGTACATTACTATGTCCGGTTAGCGGTCGGACCGGTCCTACCGGCCGATCCGACCGATTTTTTAAAACATAGATCTTAACCCATTAAAATTAGTCTCGTGGTCCTAAACAGATCAAGACCTAATCTGGTCGATTTTAATTAGTCGTTAGAATTACAACCTAACATTAATCACAATGACCCGCAGACTAAACAGCCATTAACAGACTCAAGAACAAATTTAAAAAATAAATATAAAATTCTAATGTAAAATATACAAAAGTAAAATATTCAGTTTAGTGTCTAATTATCATTCCCAGATAGCGTCTAAGGAGGTTTTCTTATCAAATGTCAATATACCACCAACCTCCGGCCTTCCACATGATTAAGTTTAGCAACTTTCTATTATGATTTTATGATGGAGATGGGACCGCCTTAATATTGATGGAGAAGTTCGAATTCAAATCTTAGTTAATTTTGGTCTTATCAATTATCTCTATTATTTTTACCTTTATCTGGGGGCTTTAATAAGTGGGCTATGAACCGGCCAGTATTGAACTATTTAAATGTTGTTTTGATTTTATTGTAATAACTTTTGGTTATTGAAGAATGAGGTTTTTCCTACGTAGAGAATTCACTCAGTTACAGTGATCTCTATTATCTCTGTCAGTGTGTGTTGTTATTACGCTTCACCTGCGTCAGTTGGTATCCAGAGTCCCACAACGCTCCTGGAATTATGTCTCCTCGTCATCAGCCCGCAGTAGATGCCCTTGCCATGGATAAGTTGCGCCGTCAAGTCGTTGAACTCATAGCATATGTCACCGCTCTGCGTAATAATCAAATCTCCTCTGATGACGCGAACGACATGGACTCCCAGCCCTGCAGCCGCGAGCCCTCTCTCTTGGCCAATCGCCTTGACGAAGCCCGAGTTCGCACCCCCGCTTTTGACTATCCCTTCACCGCTGAATACGATGATGAGGATACCATTTCAGTGCACAATCCATTTGCAGATTTGAGCCATGACATTCCCCATGTTGATTCCCGCTGGGAACAGGGATTGCGAATTGACATCCCTCAATTCACTTGTACGCTGGATCCGGCGGAGTTCTTGGATTGGGTCAATACTATTGATGAGGTTATGAATTTCAAACGTGTTCCTGAGGATCGCCGAATCGGCCTCATTGCCACACGTTTTTGTGGCCGCGCATCTATGTGGTATCAACAATTCAAGATTGTTCGTTCACGCCAAGGTAAACCTCGATTAAATTCTTGGCCAAAACTTCGTAAACATTTACAACGTGAATTAGTCCCTTTCAACTACAACAACACGTTGTTTCAACAATTGCATCTCCTTTGCCAAGATAGTCGCTCTGTGGCAGAATATTCTGAAGAGTTTTATCGTCACATTGCTCACATCAATTTGGCGGACACCCAGGATCAGTTGGTTTCCAGGTTTATTGCGAGATTACATACATCGTTGCAAGATACGTTGAATTTGCTAGCACCTCTGACCTTAGCCGAGGCGCATCAGCGCACTGTTCTCCTTAAGCGGCAATAATCACGCTCCACCAACCACCAGTGCCGCCTCAGACCCAGCCCACCCAACTGTCGGCAACAGCTGGTCCATCACGCCCGGTCCCAGGCCCGATCCACCCACAACAGCCAGACCGCCATGCCTCCACAACCCGATGTTTCTCTTGTGGTGAAATGGGCCACCGTTTTGCCCAACGTTCGAAGAACCCTCAATCTTGCACACTCCTTACAGATGAATATCATGTTGTTGTTGATACTCCCCCAATATTTGATGATTATGGAGAAAATTCTTTTCTTGAGGTCCATCTACATAATGATGTGGGCGACTTGCTTGTTCTTTGTTGGAATTGCTTCGCTCTCAAGGTTGAGGATAATTGTCAACGTAACTGTTGGGCAATTTGTTTAATGAATTGTTATGTGACTAATTAACACAATAAATCGCCCAAACAATCACAAGATAATAATTTAGATCTTAATTGTAAAAGAGATAAAGAGAGATGTAGTGAGAGAAAATGCAGAGAAGGTATTTGTATTGAAAGTCAAAGTTGGGTCCTCACAAATAGGGGTGTATCTCATATATATACCCTTGCATGGGTGAGGTGGCACATTATTAGGCTGATTAGCCTAAGATTCTGACAAGTGTCCTCCACTTGTCATGTTTAGGCTTACTATTCCCACTAACTCTATCTAAAAGACTAATCTACCCCCCTTGGTTGGTCTTCCTCCTTGGTGGTCCAAGTACTCTTCTGGTTTGTCACCTTTAGTAGGGTTGTTATCCTTTCATTCAGTTGAGTTGTGGTTCTCACAATCTTGTGGGATATGCCTTCTTGTTTGTCTCAAGTAGTTAGACTGACCTGGTGATTTTATCATTATTCTATGTGATGTTAGTCCGGCATCATGTGCGTTCAACATAACTTACACACTGGCGAGCATGGTGGCGAACATAGAGGTGAGCACCATGGGTGAGTGCCCATATGGGGACATCATAGGTGAGCGCCCATGGGTGGGCCCCATGGGCGAGCATGTGGGCGAGCAGCATGTAACCCCATACTCATGCTCTCCTTATCTCAGCCAAGGACGTGGTGGGCAACAGGGTGAGCAAAGTGGCAGGCAGGTTTGACTTTGACCATGTAGGCTTGTTGACTCACTCGTCATTTGTTCGTCCCTCCTTTCACAATGGTGAGTCTTCTCTTGATCTCTCAATTAAGGGTTGATGATTATTCCCTAATTGTTAGTGCGAATTCTTTTATCAACAGTAACTCTTTGTTTACTTCTTCGTGTACTATTCTTGGCAAAGTATGTTCATTTATTATTGACTCGAGGGCATGTGAAATTGTCATTGCATCATCTGTTGTTGAGAAATTGTTCTTATTTGTAGAGTCTCATTAAACAAATAGCCCAACATTCACTAAGACACACTTAGAGACAATAAGTTTATTGCCACGATCAAGCCACATAAGATCATATGGGGCTTATGTGGCTAATTAACACAATAAATCGCCCAAACAATCACAAGATAATAATTTAGATCTTAATTGTAAAAGAGATAAAGAGAGATGTAGTGAGAGAAAATGCAGAGAGTTTTTTGTATTGAAAGTCAAAGTTGGGTCCTTACAAATAAGGGTGTATCTCATATATATACCCTTGCATGGGTGATGTGGCACATTATTAGGCTGATTAGCCTAAAATTCTGACAAGTGTCCTCCACATGTCATGTTTAGGCTTACTATTCCCACTAACTCTATCTAAAAGATTAATCTACCCCTCTTGGTTGGTCTTCCTCCTTGGTGGTCCAAGTACTCTTCTGGTTTGCCACCTTTAGTAGGGTTGTTGTCCTTTCATTCAGTTGAGTTGTGGTTCTCACAATCTTGTGGGATATGTCTTTTTGTTTGCCTCAAGTAATTAGACTGGCATGGTGATTTTATCATTATCCTATGTGATGTTGGTCTGGCATCATGGACGTTCAACATAACTTACACACTGACGAGAATGGTGGCGAACATCGAGGTGAGCACCATGGGTGAGCGCCCATATGCGGACATCACTGGTGGGCACCCATGGGTGGGACCAATGGGCGAGCATGAGGGCGAGCGCCCATATGTAGACATCATAGGTGGGCCCCACGGGCGAGCATGTGGGCGAGCACGAGGGCGAGCACCCGTATGTAGACATCATAGGTGGGCGCCCATGGGTGGGCCCCATGGGCGAGCAGCTGGGCGAGCATGTGGGCGAGCACCACAGGTGAGTGCCCATATGGGGACATCATAGGTGAGCGCCCATGGGTGGGCCCCATGGGCGAGCAGCTAGGCTAGCATGTGGGCAAGCAGCATGTAACCCCATACTCATGCTCCCCTTATCTTAGCCAAGGATGTGGCGGGCAGGTTTGACTTTGACCATGTAGGCTTGTTGACTCACCCTTCATTTGTTCGTCACTCCTCTCACAATGGTGAGTCTTCTCTTGATGTCTCAATTAAGGGTTGATGATTATTCCCTAATTGTTAGTGCGAATTCTTTTATCAATAGTGAACTTTTTCATTGACGATATGTATGTGGATTCTGTCTGGTGTGACGTTGTACCTATGGACACATGTCATCTATTGTTGGGCCATCCTTGGCAATTTGATAGGTATGTTACGCACGATGGTCGTAAGAACACTTATAATTTTCAGTTTCTTGGCACCTATATTATTTTGCATCCATCTGTGCCACGTATTCCAGCCACACTTCCTACTCTTAAGGTCCTTTATTTGACTCATGCTAACTTCGGGGCCGCATATGAACATGCTCCGTGTATGCACCGAGTGAACCTGCGCCCGCGTGCTGTTCTTGCTCATTTTTTTCATCGTTTTATTCACAATTTCAGTTCTCTTGTGGCCTCTATTATTGATTACTTGCATGATCATTTTTTTCTGGAGATGAGACCGATTCTGATTCGAGGTCGAATTGTCTCTCACCTAGGGAGGATGATGGAGATGAGATCGTCTTAATATTGATGGAGAAGTTCAAATTCAAGTCTTAATTAATTTTGGGCCTTATCAATTCTCTCTATTATTCACCTTTATCAGTGGGCTTTAATAAGTGGACTATGAACCCAGTATTGAACTATTTAAATGTTGTTTTGATTTGATTGTAATAGCTTTTAGTTATTGAAGAATTAGGTTTTTCCTAAGTAGAGAATTCACTCAGTTATAGTGATCTTTATTATCTCTGTTAGTAAAAATAAATTTTTTTTTACCTAGGCAACTAATGATGAAGGAATAGTTACTATAATCACTACAAAAAAAGCGGGTTTTACCGACCGTATTTTACCGACCGCCTGACGTCGGTCGCTATTTATATAATTAGCGACCGATTAGCGATCGATGTTGGCTAATGGTCAAACGGTGTAAAATTTTCCACCTGAATACCGACCGAAAAAGCGGTCGATAAAGTAAAAATAAATTACCGACCGCATTATCAGTCGGTAAAATGTTGACCTACAATATTAGCGACCGATTAGGCGGTCGATAATGTATTTTTATATTAGCGACCGCTTTTTCGGTTGCTAAAATTGAAACCCAAAAGCGGGTAGGTGGGCAATTATTGCCCGATTCGATGTTCATATTTAGCGACCGAAAAAGCGGTCGCTAAATTTAAAAATGCGGTCGGTAAGTTTCGTATATGGAACAGCCATTGCCCTTTTCTTTCCTTTTCATTCGGGAAAATTTACCCCCCAACCTTCAAAAAATCTCTGAAATGTGAAGAAATATTGTTTCAGCGTGTTGGTTGCAATCGTTCGGGTCCATTGTCACATTGTGCTCGTTGCTTCAATTTGACCGTACGTTTTTATATTTTTACCGTTTAAGTTTAACATTATTTGCATGTTATACATTAATTAGTTATGGATATATCTATTTTTATTGTAGATTAATCCTAATTTAATTTGTTAGAATTTTGTAGTGTAATTGATGTATGATTATATATATTGGATTTTTTGTTTTAAAAATCAGATATGCTTGTTTACAATCAAAACTCTGACAAATTTTTTTATAATTCTAATGTGGTATATTCTTAATTTAAATCAGATGGAACTCCCTGATCGTCGTTGGATGTATCAAATGCCTCGTCTGATACAAGGATCGATCAACCCTGAATTTTACAAGAACATTCATGAGTTTACTAAGTTTGCCTCTCTTAATCCACACTGCATGGATAGGTATGGCCAGATTAGATGTCCTTGTTAAAAAAAAAAGTGCGGTAACAAGAGATTTTTTAGCATTGATGAGGTTCTAACTCATCTCGTGATGTCTGGTTTTACTCCATACTATTACAATTGGACCGTACAAGGTGAAACCCGGTGGAATTATAATCTTGAAACAGTGGTTGTCTTCTATGATCAGTTTCGTAGTAGTGGAGGTGAGAGATTTGAGATTGGTGGTTCGAGCCGTGATTTGCCTACTCCATGCTCTGAGACACCGGTGGATGAATTCCAAAGATATCATATGATGATTGATGAGTCTGGTTTGGGTGGTCACTACATGGAAGAGGAACCAAATCCTCGTTCGCAGAGATTTTTTGAGATGCATAAATCTGTCAATCAGAAGCTGTTTCCTGGTTGTGATACTGAGACACAATTATCATTCAATGCTCAGATGTTGTCCATCAAAACTGAAGGCAAAGTGAGTCAGAAAGTCTACTATCAATTTGCAAAGTTGTACAAACGGGCCCTACCTAAAGAGAACACAGTGCCAGAAAATTTCTATCAAAGTAAGAGGCTCTTGAAGGATATGGTTTTACCATTTGAGAAGATTGATTGTTGTACCAACAGTTGCATGCTATTTTGGGGCGATGACGAGAGCATCAATCAGTGCAGGATGTGCAACTACCCTAGGTTCAAACCCTCAGATCGTAGGAAGAAGACATCTTTCAAGTCTATGTATTATCTTCCTATCACTCCTCGTCTAGAGAGGTTGTATCAGTCGAGTGTCACTGCAAAAGACATGAGATGGCATGCTGAGGAGTGTTCTGATGAGAATTCTGGAGAGATGCGTCATCCTGCAGACTCTAATGCGTGGAGACATCTTGATAGAGAGTTTCCAGATTTTGCGAGTGAGAAGAGAAATGTGAGGCTTGGCCTGTGCAAAGACGGATTTGCTCCATTCGGTATGCACGGGAAGAAGTATTCATTGTGGCCTGTGTTACTGACTCCGTACAATCTACCTCCTTGGTTGTGCATGAAGCCTCAACACATATTTCTCACTGTCTTAGTGTCTGGTCCTCAGAATCCTAAGCATAACCTAGATGTCTACCTTCAGCCACTGATTAGAGAGTTGTTATATTTGTGGCATACGGGAGTAGAGACATATGACGTGTATAGGAAGGAGAACTTCACATTATGGGCTGCTGTGTTATGGACCATCAGCGACTTTCCAGCATATTCTATGTTGTCTGGGTGGTCGACAGCTGGAAAACAAGTTTGCCTGTACTGCATGGATGGATCTGATGCATTTTATCTTCTACTGAGTAAAAAGGTATCATGGTTCGATAACCATTGGAAGTTTCTATGTAATGATCATAAATTCCAGAAGGACAAAGTGCACTTTCTAAAGGGGAATGATGTAAAGCGTCCAAGGCCACGAGTTCGAACAGGTATATAAATATTGTTTATATTTTAATCACTACTTACTTATGAAAAGAGTTTTATCAATTTAGTTTAACCATACACACTTTATTTCAGGTGATTCGTTGTTGAGAGAGGTTACAGTAACTGACTTGTGGAAAACGACTGAGGAGGGTGCAATGAAACACAATAAACGAATCCTTGGAGGTTGGAAGAAGAGAAGCATCTTTTGGGACTTGCCTTATTGGAGTAAATTATTGATTAGACACAACTTGGATGTGATGCATATAGAGAAGAATGTGTTTGATAACTTGTTCCACACGATCCTTAATACAGAAGGCAAGACCAAAGACACTGCAAAATCCACAGAAGAGTTAAGTCAGTTCTGTTCTCGTTCTAGTCTCTCCAGTGGTCGACGAGCAGGTGAGTGGCCACAAGCAAGGTACCAAATTTCCAGAGTAGATAAGAAAAAATTATTTCAATGGGTGAAGGATTTGCACTTTCCGGACAATTACATGTCGAACATGGGTCGGTCGTTTGAGCCAGAAACAGTGAAGGTCACTACCATGAAGAGTCATGACTGTCATGTTTTTATGCAACGGTTGCTACCGATTGCCTTTCGGTACGCACTTCCAAAGGATATATGGAGTGTGATCACGAAATTAAGTCTATTTTTTAGAGACTTAACTTCCTCAATGATTACAGTGGATGACATGCAGCGTTTGGATAGAGACATCCCTGTTATACTGTGCAAGATAGAACAGTTTTTCTACCCAGCTTCTATGACTCGATGGAGCACTTACCTGTTCATTTACTGTATGAAGCTTTACACGGTGGTCTAGTGCAGTATAGGTGGATGTACCATTTCGAGAGGTAAGTATTATTATTCTAAAGCTTTTTGTTAATTATATTAAATATTGATCAATTGAATTTTTTATATTAAGGTATCTGCACAACTTGAAACGTAATATTGGAAATATAGCACACATTGAAGCATCCATTGTTAATGCATATCTCACTGAAGAGGTTGGAACATTTTGTTCTTATTATTTCGGCGATCAAGTTCAAACCAGGATCAGAAATGAGCCTCGCAACTACGATGGCCGGGGAGAAGAACATCCTCTTCCTGAGTTCGATGGTATGTTGTCTGTATTCTTACATGCTGGTCGACCACTAGGTAAAGGGACCAAACATTATTTTCAAAATGACTGGGAAGAAGAGACGATACAGTCATACGTCTTGATGAATACGCCCGAGGTTCAACCATATATAGAGTGAGTAATTTATTATTTTTACAAATATATTGTAAATATGTTATTGTTTTTATACGAATATTTGTTATATGTAGGATGTTTTGTGAGAAAACTCGTCAACAAGAACCAGGCATCACAGAAGCAGAGGTTTATGAAGCAGTTCACCAGAAATTCATATTTTGGTTCCAAAAAATGGTATGTAACACTATTTCATATTAGAAAATGTGTATTTCAATAATGTTCTAAAATTTTAATATGTATAGGGACTAAACAATCAGCTTCACAATCCACATCTTGAAGCTTTGAGCAAAAGACCACTTCAACAAGTGACATGTAATAATGGGTACTATTCAAATGGTTATAAATTTCACACAACTGTGTATGCTTCAGTAAAAGCCACTTTAAACAGCAGTGTTTGCGTTACCAGTGAAAATTACAATGAAGCACCGATCGAGTACTATGGTGTGTTGCAAAATATCGTTGAAGTCGAATATTCAGGGTAGCCTTCGAGAAAAATTGTTATGTTCTTATGTGAATGGTATGATCCAGGACGAGGAGGAAAAAGAGTCTATGCAAACTACAAGATTGTTGATATTAACATCAACAAAAAATACCCAGCTGCAAACGACCCATTCATCTTTGCATCACAAGCATCTCAGGTATATACTGCAAGTATCCGGTTTCAGGCAAACCGAACTTAAGAACAGTGTGTAAGGTGAAGGCAAGGTCGTTGGTGGAAATTCCTACTTCATCCAAAGGAGACACTGCACAATTTGAAGATCCATTCCAAACTGAAGTGCAACAGGCTCAAACAGTAGTTCTTGACGAAGGTATCAATCTTTCAGTGGATTTATTGGCTGCAAATCCCGATACGATAATTATTGACAACGAAGTGGATGGAGAAGAGGTAGATGAAGAAGAAGATGAAGATGAAGATGAAGATGAAGATGAAGAAAATGGACAAGATGATGAGGATGATTAGTAGTATTGAATTACTAGTATATATTGAATTTTATTTATTTTAATATATGTTTAATTTATTTAGGTATATGAATAATATTTGTGTTGATATTGTTGTTGGGCGGTCGCTAGTTATATAATTTTAAATATTATTTAATTATAACAATACTGCCTAAAGCACGCGGCAAAAGGAAGAGGGAGAGGGAGGGGGAGGCGGGCGGTCCTGCCTTTACCGCCGGTACAGATCGAGCAGTTTCATGTCCCGATCCCTCCTAACTTTGAAGTGGGATCCTCTTCTGCTGTCGGAGCTTCTTCATCCCGACAGCATCCTTTAGTAGATACTCGGCAACCAATAAAGCCGTCTGGCGGACTGTAAGTTTTTTTATAATATTATAATATTAATACCTAATTGTTTTATAATATTAATATCTAATTATTTATGCAGTTTGATTCCGAGTAATAAGGCTTCTGGGTTGCTCACGAATGCACTGAAAAGTGTTGTCTGGCCTTATGGAGTGGGATCATGGTCTAAAGTTCCCGATTCCAAGCAGTGAGCATTTTTTGAAGAGTATAAGGTATATATATATAAATAATATTAATTTTATTTAATTTTAAAATTATTATTTAATTTAATTAATATGTTTGTTATGAATTTTATTGCAGAAGCTCTACGTGTGGGACCCACGACACGAGAATGCGGTGCGTGCTCTATTCTACGAAAAAGCCCAGAACCGCATGAAAGACTTGGTACAAGAGATGAAAGACAAGTGGACGAAGCAGGGGATCAGTCAGAATATGGGGACGGACGAAGAGGGCTGTAATATCTAGGAGGGACTAGTCCATTATTGGCTAGATCCGAAGCATGTTGCGAGGGCCGAGGCGGCCAGAAAAAATAGGATGAGCGACCCCACCGGGCAAGGTGTAGCCATACATCGAGCAGGCTCCCGGATGATTTACGAGCATGCTCTCGCTTTTGTAAGTATTTAATTAATTTTTTAATATACTCACATTTAAATTTATTAATTTTACTTTATTAAAAAGTTTTTTTTTTTGTACAGGAGTCACATTACGGACGGAAGTCCACCCTCATCGAGGAGATGCATTTTGCTCACCCGGTTGGGGAGAGTGGACAGTCCACTTATGGCCGCACCACCGAGCTTCACGTATGTATTTTATTATAATTTATGTTCTAATTAATCATTTTATGAATTATACTAATTAATATTAAATTATAATTATGATTATTGTTTAATTTCAGAATCAGATGAGGCAGGCCCTCGAAGAGGCTCAGACGGCGTCGGCACCCACCCCGGAGAATCCTTCCCCCGCCTCTGTTGACGTGAACCAAATTTTTCTGAATGTGGTCAAACCGAAGAAGGGGAAGTATATATGATTGAGCAGTCACAGTAAGGTTGTCCGCCTATCCCAGAAGGGGAGCTCTTCCTATTCCCTCAACTCTTACCCCTTCTCCGATGTAGAAAGTCAACTCTCCTATGTGAGAAAGACATTGGAGAAATATCAGACAAAGGATAAGCGGATGAAGGATAGGATGAAGCAAATGGAGGACCTGGCACAAATGATGAAGGCTTGGGTTGAGAATGTCTCGAGAACGATGGGTTGGAACGTCCCAAAATTTCCTGAGATTCCACCAGAAGAACCTGAGGATGATGAGGATGAGGAGGCTGTCGATCTTGGTGACGACGACAACTTTAATTCCTCAGAGTAGTATTTTTTTGTTGAACAATGAATTTTATTTATGTTGGATGTTTTTATATCGGATGTTGAGTAATTTTATGTTGAATGTTTAAATTATGTTGAATGTTTAAATTTTAGTAGTATAAAATAATTAGTTTCAAATGGTTATAAATATTTATTGAAAAATATTAAAATAAACAAATTAGAAAAAAAAAGAAATTATGTTGATGAGGTAATTAAAAAAAAATCCAAAGAAAGTGAAAATTTTGAACGAATTGTATTTGTATTTTTAAATTGAACAAATTAATAAATTTTCGTAATGTTAAATAATAAATTTACAACATTATAATATTTATTGAAATATATATATACATAAACAAATTAGAACCAACAAGCAATTAATTAGAAGCATTTAAAAAAAACGTGACTCCAAAATTTGGAGTTAATTACAATTAATTGCAATAAATGAACAAATTAATAAATTTTCGTAATATTAAATAATAAATTTGTAACATTATAATATTTAATGAAATATATATATACATAAATAAAGTAGAAACAATACTCATTTAATTAGAAGCATTTAAAAAAACTTGACTCAATTTGGAGTTAAATACAATTAATTGCAAAAAAATGAACAAATTAATAAATTTTTGTAATATTAAATAATAAATTTTTAACATTATAATATTTAATGAAATATATATATATATATATACATAAATAAAGTAGAAACAATACTCATTTAATTAGAAGCATTTTTAAAAAAAACGTGACTCAATTTGGACTTATATACAATTAATTGCATAAAAATGAACAATAACGACAAGTGCCCGAGTAGTCACGCCACCTTTGAGATGCCCAGAGGTCGCGTGTTTGACCTCACAGGCGCGAATTTGGGGGATTAAATCTGAGCCATCTATGACTCAAATAAAGTATGTGGTGCATGTGCTAATATGTTGGGGGCTTGGCCAAGTGGTTCGAGCCCTGCTTAGCCACGCTGGAGGCCTGGGTTCGAACCACCTTGGTCCCAATTTTTTTTTCACTACAAAATTTATCGACCGCCACATCGGTCGGTAATTATATAAATTATCGACCGATTAAACGGTCGCTACCTAAAAAAAAAAATCATTAATTACCGACTGCCACATCGGTCGGTAATTTATATAACTACCGACCGATTGGACGGTCGCTATATAAAAAATAAAAAAATAAAAAAATATAATTATTAATTAGCGACCGACACATCGGTCGGTAATATTTATAATTACCGACCGATTAGGCGGTCGCCAAATAGAAAAAAATAAAAAAATAATATATATTACATTTTGCAACCGTTAAATTGGTCGGTAATTATATATTTACCGACCGATTAAACGGTCGGTAAAATCCCAAAACGGGTCAACACCCAGTTCTTTTAGCGACTAAATACCGACCGTTTAGACGGTCGCTAATTTAGCCACCGATTTGAAATTCGGTCGCTAAATATTAGCGACCTCAGTTTTACCGACCACCGTGTTCGATCGGTAAATCGGTCGGTATATCTAATTAGCGACCGTTTTTCGGTAGGTAAATCGCGAATTTTTTGTAGTGAATGACACTATAATTAACTTAAACTTATTATAATAACATACATTTTGCTCTAGCTATATATATATTTATATATATATAGAGAGACCACCATTCTATTCCGAATTGGAAAGTCAAATGCCCAAATGAGATCTTAAGCAACTGTTTACACCCAGATCAGTTTCTTCGTCTCCTTCGGCAGCTGGTATGACATTATCTGCTTGCCTGAGTACCCAACGTCATCGTTTTGTTTGTCTAATAAACAAGGGGTGCAATCAAAATCATCATCTTTGTCAACTTTGTACACTAATTCATCTCTCCATGATATCTTTGCCAGGGACAATGATAAGTCCTCTAGTGTGAAATCAGAAACTCAAGAACAAACAATTTCAACATTTTATTGAAGTTGAATGGAGAAAATGGAATCTAACGTCTCACTTCTAGCTCTAGGTGAAATGCATGCTCACAGCATTTAGAATTTCTTTTACTCATCAATTTCAAATTATATTTGCCCCAAATATAATGAGTTGGTTATATACTATACAATATTCCAAGATAATAATTAATACTCCCCCGTTTCAGGACTACTTTCTTAGTTGTTTTGGGTATGTCAGTATGTGAGTGTAAAGTTAAATAATAAAATAAGAAAAATATATTTTATTGATTTTTGTGAGTGTTAAAAGTTTCATTTTTAAGTGTATGAAGGTAGAGTTGAGATGTCCAAATAAGTCAAGTGTAAAAGTAGTCCTGGGACGGAGGGAGTAAATGACTAATATTCAAAAAATAATTTATTAATACTCGAAAAACAATTGAATAATATCTCATACTATTCAACAATACCCCATATATTAATAAGGCTTAACTGCAATTTAAATCACGAGTTTTTTCAAAATTGCATTTTAAGCTAAACTTTTAAATCTGGTTTAAAAAAGCCTTAATTTTACTTTTTTTTTGCAATTAAAACTTACAAACATATCTACTTTTGTTCGAAGCTTATGTGGCGCTTACGTGATATTTACCAATTAAAATTTAAATTACTTGGCAAAAATATAAAATCTTAATTGCAATTTAAATCACGACATTTTCTAAAATTACATTTTAAGCTAACCTTTTGGATCTTATTTAAAAAAAACTTCAATCTCATTTTTGCGATTAAAAATTACAGATATATTTGTCTCTACATGATGCTTATGTGACAGTCTACGGGTGTGACAATGAGCCACAATAAAATTAAAATTTTAAATTTCAAATAATTTTTCAAAGTCTAATAGTCTAATTTTACTTAACATAATTTTTATAATGATTATTCTTACTTTATTCGTTTGCTGACTTAGTTATTTGAAAATCTTACGAGTTTAACATGCTAAAAAAATGTCAAATTTCAATGGAGTTTATTAGTAAGGTTTTGAAATTTTTGTGGTGAAAAATGAATATCAAACCCACAAAATTTTCAAATAACTAATTCAGCAAACGAATAAAATAAGAATAATCCTTATAAAAATAGTGTTAAATGAAATTGAATAACGACATTAAAAATTTATTTGGAATTCTAAATTTCAATTTTAACTTTATCCCCTCGTAATTTAATTTTTATTATGGATCGTTGTCACACCTGTAGAAGCCACATAAACAGTATATAGGCAAATGTGTTTATAACCTTTAATCGAAAAAAAATAGATTAAAGATTTAATAACAAGATCCAAAAAATTAGTTTAAAATGCAATTTTAGAAAATATCGTGATTTAAATTGCAATTACGGCTTTAGACTTTTACCATGTAATTTAAGTTTTTATGGATAAATGCCACATAGGCGACACATAAGCTTTGGGCAAGGGTAGATCTGCCTGTAAGTCTTAATTGCATGAAAAAATAAACTTAAAACTTTTTTTTAATAAGATTCAAAAGTTTAGTTTAAAATACAATTCTAAAAAAAAGTCGTGATTTAAATTGCAACTAAGTCTATTAATAAGTTATATTGTAAGAACAACTTAGTAATATCTTAAACATAATTTACTAATATCTGACAATACTTCAAGAACAATTGAGTAAACCTCATACTATATTCATCAATACCTCAAACATTAATAAGTTATTTTGCAAGAACAACTTAGCAATACCTGAAGAATAATTTACTAATACCTAAAAAATAACTTGGCAATACTCGAAAAATAACTTAGTAATACATATAACAAGTCACTAATACTTTACAAATAATATATCTTGATTATAAGTTTCTAATCGAATTTCTAGTGCTTTGAAATAATTATTCAAGATGCAACATCAAAATACTATAAACTAACTTAAAAAAATATTTTTTTCATAAGTATTTATGAAAATAAATACACTACTCACTTCATTTTAATTCATATACTTACTTTCAACCTTTAAAATATACATGTATGTCTTTGATGTAGTGCTATTGAAAATCAACAAGAATGCTTAAAAATAAAACTAATCAAAGTATGAAACTCTCTCAAGTCTAAGTTACCTGAAGATTAAGTTGTTAATACCTGAATAACAACTTAGCAATACTAAAAAAATAATTTAGTAATATCCAAAGAACAAGTCACTAATAACTCAATTATTAAAAAATACACAGTGCAACGTGTAACTACATATTTTTAAAAAATTAAAGTTAAAATTGAACATAAAATTAAAGTGCATGGTATGCACCCAAGTGCACGTAGTATGAAAGAATATTTTATAATATATAAAAAAAAGAGTGTACTACATATAAAAACTATTATAAATCCTAATTGCAAAAATCCACTAAAAAAACTCCATCTTACAAAAAAATCCAAACTATGGAGCCCCACCCTATCCCTTATGTCTCACACTCTCATATCTCATTATTTCTCTTCTCCCTCTCCCACCATCCCGGAAAGCCACCTCCACCACCACGCTCACCCTCAATCGTCGTCTTCCCCCGCTGACTACCACCCGGCTCTTCATGTCGTTGTCGTTCTCCCCTTCCCTAACCGTCCCCCATTGCCATTGCCTTCTAAAGGCCACCACTAGATGTGCACCACTACTACCATGCATGCATCGATTTGGTGGTTGCAGCTATAATCTTGCATCTATTTGAGGTGGTGGTCATCGTTATTTTATCGATCTAAGGGCCGATGGCCCCATCTCTCCCACTAAGGCAGTCAATAAAGGGTTTTGGTCGTCCCATTGTTGCCATTTGCATGTATTTCTCTCTCACCCTACTGCCGCTCCCTTACTCTTACCTTGAAATCGTTCGTTGCTCTTTCATTTGTCGCTGCAGCTGCTGCCACTCTTTTGATCTCGGATTTTTTTTCTATGTTGTGCAATTTTTTGCGTTCGATCTATATTTTTTTTTTGGTGATTTTTTTATATTTTGGTATGTTTTTTGTTTCAGATCTTATTTTTTATTTTTTGAGTGTACTTTTCAGATCTTTTTACTTTTCAAATCTTTTTATTCGTTTGGTGTAATTTTTATTTTGGAAACTACAGCTATCATGTGTTAATATGTGCTTATTTTGATTGATTTTATTGATTTGTGAATTTGATATGTTAACAATATTAAGTGACTGCATTTTTTTTTTGGGTATTTATCAATTTTATCATCTATGCAATTTTTTTTATAGTTTTATATTCAATTTTTTTTTGTATATGCAAAATTTAAATAGTATTATGCAAAAATGAAAAATTGAATATATGCAGAAATTTTAAATTTAAAATATTAAAAAGTGAATTTAAATAAATAGTTTGTAATTTAAAAACAGAAAAAATAATAAAAATACAATAGATTTAAATTTAAAATTCAAAAATAAAAAATGCAGCAAAATTTGCAACTCTGCAATGGGTGCCCACCATAAGCAGTAAAAGTTAGCAGTGGACCCGATGTTTTGAGGTGTTTCCAACAACTCCAAGAGTTTTTTCTCCAAGTCACCTTATATCTCTCTTAATTCGTTTTCAAATGGAATCAAATTTGAGTGTCTCAATAAAGTGAGGAGACTAGTGGACAGACGAGCTAACTCAACTCATTTGTATTATGTGTTAGTTAAGAAAATACTTTTTGTACTTTGACAAAAGTAGTTGTTTAAATTAGATTTTTATTTATTATTTATTAATAGTTAAAATTTGCTATTTTGTTATTTGTTTATTTAAACTGTCAAAACATAAAAAAAAAAAATCGATTGAAACTATACAAATTCGTATAATTAATTTTGCATAATAAATTGCATTTTAGAATTGTACAATCAACCGAGGTGCCCGTAGCACTGTAATTTTAATTTAATGGGGAAAATTGCAAAATTATAGTGTGAATACTCCTATAATTTTATATTTGTGAAATTGATTTAGGAACTGATGGAGTACAATTTATTACCAAAGTAGTACTAAGGATAGATCGCGTTTTTTTAGATGTAGGAATAGAGAGTGACGTTAATGTAAGTAAAGGTTTGAAAGTCAAAACAAAAACCCGGAGGATGACCCAAACGTGAAAAATGCGAACGCGGCCACAGTCCAAATCTACCAAAACACAAACACCTCCACATTCTTGCAAGTCGTATGCGCATCCATCTCTTTATATAATCAACCACCCAAAACCCATTTGCATAAAGCATTTTGCATTTCGTATGCGCCTTATCAATCTCCTTTTAAATAATAAAACCCAAACTTATTTTATTTCTCTAAGCAACCATACCTCTCTCTCTCTCTCTCTCCTCTCGGAATTTGCAGCTGTTATTCTGTGGCTACAAGAGTTTGCAAGAATTCATATACAAACAAGATTTTATTTTTAAAGATCGAAACGTATTCAGTGATGCAAATTGAAACTAATTAATTAATTCTGTGAAGTTGAATCAAAAGGGGCCTACAGCAATCTCTTCTCCGCCTCTGCCTATCGCTTCTCTCTCATCCTTATCCTCTCTCTCTCCTCGGATATTGTTCGCCACAGCCCATATTCTTCTGCATAAGCTGCCACTTAGCTTTTATTTCATTTATTGCTTAAATATTACCCCTTGTTATCCATTCCCTTTCTCCCCCTTTTCTCTCTTTTTGCTTTTTCTTTTTTTCTTTTCTTTTTTTTGGTGGGGGGTTTTAATCTTTTCTCTGAACCCTCGACTCATCGTTGTGCTTCAGAGCCGAATCTTATCCGATTGAATCGAGGGTTTTTGCTGGTCTTTTGATTTGTTCAAGAAATTTCTGGATATGGCTACGGTTTCTGCTTTTCTTGAAATTCTACAGAAGCCCACGATTGGAGATGCGGCGATTGAGCTTATTGTGTTCATGGCGCCAATATGGGTCGCTGTTCTTGTGGGTGTTTTAGTGGGTTGGGCATGGAAGCCCAAATGGGTCAATCTGAAAGTGGATTCTGTCGATTCAAACAAATCCGCCGTGGCGTTTCCTCAGCTTTCTGCTTCAATCCCGAGCTTCAGCTCATTGAAGAAACAAATTCCCGCCTGCATTTCTTGGGTTCCTGATTCCGCCAGTGAAAAGGAGAGCTCGCCGCCTTCATATCTTGATTGCAGGTTTGTTACTTCAATTTATAAGAAATTATGGTTGGTTCTTATGGTTTATTCCTAATTGTAATTGTTGAAATTGGGCGTTTTGTAACGAGTTGAATTTTCTATGCTTAGCTCGTCGAAGATGGAGACAGAGAAATCGAATCCTGTGAATGAGAATGATCTTAAGCACTTCTACAATTTAGTTGAGGAAAAAGATGGAGGTCCTGCTTGGATCCATATGATGGATAAGTCGGCGCCTGATATGACCTATCAGGCTTGGAGAAGAGATCCTGAGGTGAATTTTCTGTTACAGTGATAAATTTTGCATTTAAGACCTTGATTTGAGTTATAAATTTCAATCAAAAATTGATTTCTAGCATGGTTTTTGAACTTTTCAACAAACTCATTGCATTTTTCTAGTGGAGTTATTAATTTGTCTTTTAAGACCTTGATATGTGAGTGGTAAATTTCAATCTAGAATTGATTTCGACCATGGCTTTTGAATCGCCAAATACTTCTGTTTTTGCTGCACGACTTTGAATTATAATGTTGAACTATTCAATCAACTTATTGCATTTTCCTGCTTTCATAGACTGGGCCTCCACAATATCGCAGTCGAACAGTCTATGAAGATGCTACTCCGGAAATGTTAAGGGATTTCTTCTGGGATGATGAGTTCAGATTGAAGTGGGATGATATGCAATTACACGCTCAAACACTGGAGGAATGCCCCACCACAGGGACGATGGTTGTACGCTGGATACGGAAGGTAGGGAGAGTTTTGGCGTTTAAGTTTAGGAGTAGATTCGAAGCTTTTGATTGTGGAATATTGATTGTGTTCTTTTACTTTGGTGCAGTTTCCCTTCTTCTGTAGTGACAGAGAATATATTATCGGCCGTCGGATGTGGAAATCTGGTAGTACGTATTACTGTGTAACAATGGTAAGATGAATAAGATCTGATGAAAATTTTCATTTTGATTAGCTTAGCTTCTTGAAGCAGCACTGGTCATATTGCTCTTACAAATTGAGAATACCGAAGTTTTAGGTTTACCTATACTTGGGGGTTAGCTAGTTGGATAATACCACATATTAGGCTCTATTAATCACAAGTCGAACACTTTTAAACATGTTGCGTGTATATTTTTTAAAGGTATTAGTTACTTCACGAAATAGTATTAGTGTATTACTCCCTTCGTCCAATATAAGTACAAAAAGCTTCCTTTTTGGTTCATCCAATATAAGTAAGCATAGACAAGAAATGAAATTTTTACTTTATCTTCATCCTATACTCAATATGTTGTTGATTATTCATAAACAATCGGTTTATTCATAAGTGGACCTCACAACACCCAATAATTCCCTCAACATATCTACTTCATATATAAACACTAATATGCCTTAAAACCCGTGCGGAAAGAGTTTTGGTCACTTATATTGGACGGCAGGAGTAGTTTGTTAGTATTAGTTATTTTATTAAAAGGTATTAGTTGTGCACCAGTTGCACTACACCCAAGTATTAATCCTTTGACTTAAAGCCTATGCAAGGTTATTCATGTGTTAATAGAGTTGCACTGAAGGACTTCTCTAGACTTCCACTTGTGAATCCACCTAGATGTATAAATTAGGATGATAATTCGGTTTTTATTTCACTTTCATGCTATTTAATAATTTGGTTCTTGGGATAGACATGCCAATAGTATTTCTTTATGCTGTAGGGTGTGCCATGCTCCACTGTGCCGCGTCAAAAAAAGCCAAGACGAGTTGATTTGTACTACTCTAGTTGGTGTATTCGTGCAGGTACTGATTTTCCAGTTCTACTGCTCCTAAAATTTGTTGCATAAGCACCAAGTATTACCTCGAAGATATGATTTAATAATTCGGTGTAAATTAGTACTTCATCAAATTGTCACTCGACTAATTTTCAATTTATATTGGCGTAGTGCATCAATAAATTCCTAAACTATCAACTTTTGTTTCTACAGGTCCCTAAACTATTAGAAAGTCCTGCAATTATTGAAATTAAATTTCGCATTTCACGAGCTCTCCAGACGAAAAATGGCATAACTTTTCGATTCACTTAATGGTCCATTAGATAATATATACATAACTAATATCTAGATATATTCTGAATACTTGAAGGACTTTTCAAAACAAAAAATTGCTTGGGGAAATATGTAAACAAAAATAGACAGTCTAGGGACGTTTAATGCATTATGTGTTTTGTATTTTATCAATGCATAATAAGTTAACGGCTTCTACGATGTGGGACTAGGAAGATTCTACTCTTATCTGTTGTGTTTTTTACTGGTTATGATTCAGTTTCTAAAATTTCCCTTTAATTGATAAATTTCAGCTGAATCAAAGAGAGACGGGCGAATGACTGCTTGCGAGGTTCTATTCTTCCATCATGAAGACATGGGTATTCCTTGGGAAATCGCAAAACTTGGTGTCCGCCAAGGCATGTGGATGGCTGTCAAGAAGGTTGTTTCTGGCTTACGAGCCTACCAGAAGCATAGGGCATCCGGGGCCCCTCTCTCACACTGTGCTGTCATGGCTCAAATCTGCAATAAATTCAATCCCAGCTCCCTACAAACCCAAGAGTGCACAACTGCTGCTTCAGAGACGGAATCTCTCGTTTCAACGGACGAGGACAAGCCAACCAGAAGAGGTTTCTCGAAAATGCTCGTTTTTGGTGGGGCCCTTGCCCTCGCATGCACATTCGATCGAGGCCTACTAACAAAAGCCGTTATATTTGGGGTTGCGAGAAAGTTTGCACGAACGGGTAGGAGGTTGTAACCGGAGGAAAGTATATTGGAGGGTTGATTGTTGCATTCTTGGAGGGTGTTAGGTTGTTATCTCTATATTACTTAGCCAGAGGAAGGCAGGCAAAGAAGAAGAGGCAACAGATGGTGAAAATTTTCATTGGAAAATCTGTAATTTTATTTATAAAATCTCCTGCTACAATAAGAGGCAGATTTCATTCTTTCTTGTTTCCTCCCCAACTATACTTCATTTGCATTCAGCGATGTTATATTATTGGATTTTCATGCATGTACAGGCTTTCATATGGTTTGTGTTGAGGTTTCTCTTCCATTTCATAAAAATATTAAAAGGCATAGTATAGAGGGATGAAAATGTTTCATACATTGAATTATTTTGAAGAGTATTAGTTTTAATTAATCAGTAATGATTTTGGAGGGTATAAGCTTTTTTAAATAGATATAGGTTGAAGGATATTAGTATTTGTTACTAAATGTTAATATTAGTTTTTATTAGTGAGGCAGGAATCGGCAATTCTAGGCATTTTTTTTATATAATTAAAAAAAAAATTAGACGGTCCTAGATGCTAGGCAGCCAAAAATTGTCCGACTACCGATTTCTGACTTCTACAATCTTGATTTTTATTAAAGGATATAATTTTTTTTGTTAATGCCTATTGCGTTGTGGTTAATATATGAAAAAACTCACTGTACATAATCAAAGCAAAATCATATCCTATTGTGAGATTGCCAAAATTCTTATATCGCTAAAACTAGAAAATTAAGAATTGATGCATAAGAATGTATAAAATCGAAAAACTCCAAATAGAATTTTTAAAATCACCAAGAATACTTATTCTTAAAAAGACACAGTATACAGTCAGCTAATTTTACTAAAATTCTAACTGTATTTTGTTTTTATTTTTAAAAAAAATATTAATTATTTCATTCGAAGGTATTGGTTTGATAATGATACCGTATAAAGTAGAGTTATTTGAAAATAAAATTAGAATATTTTTGCAAATTGTAATTTAGTTTGAACTTTGCAAACAAAACTTCAGCTAAAATTTTAGCAATTCTAATCAAAAGGTCTATTTTACTTTTGAAAAATGATAATTAATTATGTAGTATCATTTTAATCAACTTAAACATATCAATATAATTAATTATTTAATATTGGATAGGTGAAATATTATTTTCGAACAGTTAAGAATTTATTTGTTGGTTCAAATTGCAGCAGTACATTATCCGGTATTTGTTAGCAAATATTTAAAAATTTAGATTAGATTGTAATTTGTGAAAATATGGTAATTTTATTTGTGATTAACTCTAAAAATAACTAATATTATTTTGATTTCTACGAGAAATTTAGTTTACAAAAAACTTAAGATAAAATATATTGTGAATTAGTTTTACTATTGCATTTTGTGTGCAATTTTCAATAAATTAGTTATTTTATTAAAATATATTAGTTTGACAATAATACTGTGGAATGAAAACAACTCCTTTCCCGTCCCAGAATATTTTGCGTAGTTAACTTTTTTTTAAAAATTTATATGAGAGTTAATTTATACTAATTAAATGAATAAAATAGTTTTTTTTTACTAGGGTGTAAGTGAATGAAATAAAAAAAAAATTATCTATCTAATATTAACAGAATGAAATGTAATTTAGAGGTCATTATGGGATGAACAGTACACTATACAGTACTCCAGCTAAAACAGAGAGTATAATATATTTTAATTGTACAGTGAAAATGGATATACGTTATATATACTTACTCCAGCTAAAATAAATGTTACATTCAGATTTAATTTAATTAAAAAATTAATAATATGAAACAATTATTAACAATATTTTTTAGATCGGACAAATATTAATTCGAATTCATGACCTCACCGTATGATTACGATATCACTAAATATTTGAAGTATGTCACTTTATTATTAACAATAATAAAATATATAAATTGATCCGTGGACAAAATTTTTTCAATTAAACAATAAATACTTAACCATAATTAGAAAAATTAATTGACGTGAGAAGATTACTTTACTGTTGTGTTGGTTGAGTCACTGAATTTGTTTCTTATTTCTTTAATTTTAATTTTGATAATTATGTGGTGAAAGTGGATCGCTTGTTCATTTGAGGGAAAAAATACGAGTGACTCTGACAATAAAAGTGTGTCCAAAAATTATGATGTGCACCGCCCATTATAAAAACGTGGATTTTAGTTATGAGAATTTGAGTGTACGTAAATTTTATTTTTAATATATTAATTTGTATAAAAATATACATGAAATATTTTACAGGTGTAGGATTCATAGAATTATTTATATTAAAAAATTTGTGGGTTTTTTTTTTTTTTTTATCATCAAATGTTATTTGTTAGTAGTTAGTATACCAAGTCTCCTTACACTCCAAGAAAACTCCGGTTGTGGGTCTTTACCCGGTTGGATTTGAACAATTATTTTTAAAATTTCATTCAAGCACAATTTTTAGGACTTTTGCTCTGAGTTGTGTTACTATTTGAGTAAATATATATTATTATAAGACAAAGTGTGTGACACTATCAAATTAAATGTTGTTTTTTACGTATGTTTATTTATTTTTATATAAATAAATATTTTTCATACAATGTAAGTGTACAATGCGTGTTACTATAAGAAAAAATATTAATTTTTCATGAACATTTATTTATTTGTATAGAAATAATAAGTTTTCTTATACCAACACATATAAGATATTAAATAGTGTGTTACTACTAGGGTTGGCATACCGTACCGTACCGTACCGTACCGCCCATACCGTATACCGTACCGAAATTTTCGGTATGCATTTTTGCATACCGATACCGTACCAAAATTTTCGGTATACCGGATTTCGGTATACCGAAATTTCGGTATACCAAAAATGCATACCGCATACCGTACCAAAAATTTCGGTATACCGTACCATACCGATATTTCGATATATACCGATCTATACCGAAATACCGATCCATACCGAAATACCGACTATGTCCGTATACCGCCCATACCGGTATATACCGTCATACCGGTCCATACCGAAATAAATTAAGTATAATTTTAATTAAATAAAATTAAATTTAATATTAAAATTTAATATTAAATTACAAAAATGGTATATACCGGTATACCGAGATACCGAAATATTTTATTTTCGGTATACCGGAATATTTCGGTATACCGGTTTATACCGAAAATATTTTGGTATTTCGGTATATACCAGTATACCGAAAATTTTAAAATTCTATACCGATACCGTACCGAAAATATCGGTATGGTACCATACCGTACCGAAATTTTCGGTATACCAAAATTTTCGATAAATTCGGTATTTTTCGGTATGGTAAGTACGGTATACCGGTATTTTCGGTATTTGCTCCACCCCTAGTTACTACATGAATTAATATACCTAGCTTTTATAGAATGATGACTAAATTAAAAAATACATATTTATTTTTAACAAAAATACATTTTGTCCTTATAGTAACACATATTTATCCATATAGTAACATAAATTGGAGAAAATATGAGTTATTATTATAGCATATGTGTGTTACTGTCATATGAAAAATGTTGTTATTTTACATATATTCATTTATTTTTATAGAATAATAATTTTTCATATATTATAAGAGCAAAATGTAAGTTACTTTAAGAACAAATATAGCTTTTTCACATTTATTTATTTGTTTGTATCGAATAATTATTTAGAATAACATATATATATAAACTATTAAAAAATGTATTATTACATGAATCAATATCCCTAAATTTAAGGAGATTATGATTAAATAAAAAATTACATATTTACTGTAATACACATTTTTCCATATAGTAACACAAATTTGGGAGCAAATGTGTGTTACTATTAGAGTAAAAATATGTTACTATCATAAAAAATATTATTCTTTTTACATATATTTATTTATTTTTATAGAATAAATATTTTTTATATAATATAAAGAGTAAATGTGTGTTACTATAAGAATAAATATAGTTTTTCACAAATATTTATTTGTTGTTGTAGAAATAATTATTTTTTTATACAATAACACATTAAAATAATAAAATGTGTGCTACCACATGAAATAATATACCTAAATTTAAAGAGATGATGAATAAATTAAGAAAATACATATTTATTATTATAAAAAAATTGTAGCCTTACAGTAACACGTATTTGTCCATGTAGTAACACAAATTGGAGAGCAAATATATGTTACTATTACAACAAATGCGTTTTATTGTAATGATGTGTTACTGTAAATTTTGTCCTTAAGTTATACCAATTAAAAAAAAAGTGCCAGCAACTTGAAGTTGATGGCGAAAGAACAATATGCTTGCATCCAAGGATCTGCGTGTTTAGTAGCTTGACCCATTTTTTTAGTGTTTCTTGAAACGTTTCACACGTTTCACAAGAGTCTTCCTAATTAATTTGTTATTATATACTCCCTCAATCCACTAAATATATGCACATTTCTTTGTATGTGATTTAATACAATATGTCGAAAGATATTTTGGGGGTATTGTGAGGTCCGTTTACGAATCAAGTTAATTGTTGATGTTGAAAGAATGTTATGCAATGTGTTGCCATCATTTTAGACAACATCAGAATTCGCCATTTCTACTAACTTTCCTAATGATTTTTCCATGTTATATTATTTGTCTAGGTATGGAAGTTGAAGACGTGAAGGTCCCAGAAGGTTCTAGAACGTCAGGCGGTTCCATTGCTTGAGTAGAGAGATATCCACTAACTTGGAAGTTATCATTATGGGCGGTTATTTTGAAGCCCACTACTTGGCTTCATTATGGAGTGGAGAGCTCATTATCTACGTCTATAAATAGAGCACCACTTCATCATTTCAAAGTATGACCGAAAAGTATAATTCAGAGTTGAACGGATCATGTGTCATTCACTAGATTCTAGGTTATACACGGTTCATCAGAATGTTGGGAACATTAGTCTCGGCATTGTTCACAACATTCATTGTTTGATCTGACAATCCGTTCGGCTGAACGTAGACGTGTTAGGTTTTGTTTAGGTCTATTCTTATAGGTCTTGTTTAGATCCTTGTGTGATCTTGTATAGGTCTTGAGCGGCCTTGAATTTTGGTTTCTTGTGTAAACCTTGTATTTGTGTCACTACAAGTTATAGTGAAGTTTCTCTGCCAGTTAGGCAGCATAGTCTATACATTTTGTATAGCCTATGAAAATTTTGATATCCCTTTGCAAAAGTGTGCGTTTAAGTCTTCCGCTGTATAGTGTTGTCATTTATGTTGTCGACACTTTTAACAACACTTCTCTAAAATATTTTCAATCACACGCACCAACACTGTCAAGTGGCATCAGAGCCACAAACTAGACACATTTAGTTTAAGATCCTTTGTTTGTGTATTTTTGCAATGGAATATCCATTAACTCCCGCACTAAAACCTCCTATCTTAGATGGCTCCAATTATTCATATTGGAAACCAAAGATGAGGATGTATATCAAGTCTCTTGATGAAAGAGCATGGAGGAGTGTACTATATGGTTGGACTCAGCCTCTACTTCCAGCCGATGATGATAATGAAGCCCCTGTCAAACGAGAAATCGATTGGACAAATGATGATGTAATGGTTGCTAACTACAATTCGAAAGCCCTTAATGCAATAATTACATCAATTGATGTATCTATGTTTAAGATCATTTCGAATTGTGTGTCAGCAAAAGATGCTTGGGACCATTTGCAAGAACATTGCGAAGGTTCTGAGAGTGTTCATAGAACTAAGCTTAGAATGTTAGGTACAAAATTTAAAAATCTTAAAATGAAAGATGATGAGGATATATCTTCGTATAGTGAAAGGATCACTGAGATTTCTAATGAATCACATTCATTGGGTGAACCTATCTCTAATACAAGATTAGTCCATAAGGTTTTAAGAACCGTACCAAAATGTTTTGATGCAAAAATTTGTGCTATTGAAGAAGCCAAAAACACTGATCTTATAAGTCTTAATGAATTGATTAGTATTTTAAAAACTTATGAGATGAATTTTGAGCAAAGAGATGAAGTTAATTCTGATAAAAAGGTTGTTGCTTTAAAAATGATGCTTCTAGTTCTAAAAACATTTCTTTTGTTACTGAAGTTGATTCGGATGATGAATGTTCTGAAATATGTTCCGACACTTCCGACAACATTTCTTTATTAACCAAGCAGTTCAATTCATTTTTGAAAAATAGAGCTAATAGATTAAAAGAAAATGTTTAGAATAGGAATCAAGGCACTTCTACTCCTAAAATGTTTGAAAAGAAAGAAAGTTTTGATAGATCAAAACAGTTTAATAGGAGTAATAAACCTAAATTCAATCCCGAGTATAGAAAGAATGTTAGGTGTGATGCATGTACTGGATATGGTCATTATGCTAATGAATGTGCTAACACCTTGATTAGAAAGAAATTAAATTTTAATACTACCTTGAGTGATGATTCTGATAATGAACCTGACATTGAGAAAAATGATGAATTTACTTTCTCTGCTAGAATTCTTTTTGATGATACAAATGATGATTTACTGGACGATTTTGAGTCTGATGTTGAAACAAATGTGCCAACATTTGTGACAACATCAAATAAAATCAGTCCAGATGAAAGTTGTCTAATGAGTTCTTTTCCAGAGATGAATATTTCAGGTGAAGAACAGGTTGATATTCAACAAATCATCAAAGAGAATGATGACTTAAAGCATTCATTAGCAAAATTGGAAGTATTGCTTACTAGAAAAGATCTAGAAATATGCAAGTTGAAAAAACAACTAGAAAGCACAACCTTAAGCTTCAAAAAGTTTACCAAAGGTGCAGAAAAATTACAAGATGCATTGATAATTTCGAATGTAGGTAAAGAAGGTATTGAGTATGATTCTAACTCTACAAAAATCGTGCATAATGATGTGCCCATAAAATTTGTTAAGGCAAGAGATAGTAAATCTGTTACTTCTCATTCTAGAGATTTCGTATGTCATTTTTGTCATGAGAAGGGTCATATTCGTCCTTACTATTTTAAATACAAGGAATCTAAAATGTCTTGTAATATGTTGCCTGGTAAAGCACAACATATTAAACAACATGATCATGAAAAGGTCAGTGAGTCTGATATGAAATGTTATGTTGTTTATACCTCCTTAAAAGCATGCATTCCTGGTCTATGGTATTTTAATAGTGGATGTTCTAGACATATGACTGGTGATATTAAATTTCTTACAAATTATAAAATGCATGATGGTGGAAATGTTACCTATGGAGGTGGTTCAAAAGGAAAAATAATTGGTAAAGGTACCTTGAATGTTCATGGTTTTCCAAAGTTTACCAATGTGTTGCATGTTGATGGTTTACGTGCTAATTTGATTAGTATAAGTCAATTATGTGATGATGATTTGCATGTTAAATTTGATAAAAATTCATGCTATGTGCTCAATAATGATGATGAGTGTCTTATGATTGGTAATAGGTCTGTAGACAATTGTTATTTGATTGAATCGAATGAAACGTGCAATAGTGTGAAATTAGATTAAAATACTCTTTGGCATAAAAAACTAGGTCATGCTAATTATAGATGCATTCATGATTTGATTAGACTTGATGCTGTTAAAGGTCTCCCTTCTTTAAAGTTAGACAAAATCAAGGTTTGTGATGTATGTCAAAAGGGTAAGCAAATCAAAGTGTCGCATAAAATGTTGGCACACTGTTCGACAACACATTATTTTGAACTTTTACATATGGACTTGATGGGTCCTATGGAAACTGAGAGTATTGGTGGGAAAAAGTATTCTTTTGTTATTGTTGACGATTACTCGAGATACACTTGGGTAGAATTTTTAAAAGACAAATCAGAAACTTTTAATGCTTTTAAAATTCTTTATAAAAGATTCAAGACTGTTTTCAATACTAAAGTAAAGAGAATTAGGTCTGATCATGGTAGGGAATTTCAAAATGCTTTGTTTACTGAATTTTGTGAAAATAAGGGTATCATGCAAGAGTTTTCTTCACCAAAAACCCCACAACAAAATGAAATTACGGAAAGAAAGAATACGACTTTGCAAGAATTGGCTAGGGTTTTGCTTTTATCAAATCATTTATCTAAAAGGTTTTGGGCTGAAGCTTTAAATACTTCTTGTCATATTACTAATAGAGTAAATCTTAGAACTAATTCCAAAATAACCCCATATGAGATCCTTAACAATAAGAAACCAAATGTGAAGTATTTTCATGTTTTTGGTTGTGTTTGCTACATTTTGAATGATAGGGATCAATTGCATAAGTTTGATTCAAAAAGTGATAAAGGGTTCTTCTTAGGCTATTCTAGAAATAGTAAAGCCTATAGAATCTACAATTTGAAAACTGACACTGTGCAAGAATCAGTTAATGTTGTGTTTGATGATGATTCTAGTCTTGCAGAAACAAATTTTAAAGAGGATATTACTGATTTGGTTGAAATTTCAAAGCCTATAGATTCTGACCAAAATAGTAATGTTGCTCAAAATGCGCCAGCATTCGAGACAACATCAACTAAAAAGTCAGAACCTATAGAATATCCAAATATTTTTGATAAAACTCCGACTTCACGCATACTGAAAAATCATCCATCAAATCAAATCATTGGAGAACAATACTCTGGAGTTCAAACAAGAGGGAAGATGAGCATAAGTAATATGGTAAGATCCATATGCATGTCTTCTAAATGCAATCTTGTGAACCATGAATGTTACCATTCTTTAGTTGAGCCTAAAAATGTTGATGAAACATTAAAAGATGAGAATTGGATAAATGCCATGCATGAGGAATTAAATCAATTTGAGCGTAATGAAGTATGGACTTTAGTTCCTAGACCCGAAAATGTTAATGTGATTGGAACTAAATGGATATACAAGAATAAAACTGATGAATCTGGCAATATTGTTAGGAATAAGGCTAGATTAGTTGCTCAAGGCTATACTCAAGTTGAGGGAATTGACTTTGATGAAACATTTGCACCTGTAGCTAGAATTGAGTCTATAAGACTATTACTTGCAATTGCATGTTTCATTAATATTAAATTGCATCAAATGGATGTTAAAGCTGCTTTCTTAAATGACATTTTAAATGAAGAAGCATATGTTGAGCAACCTAAAGGATTTGAAAATTCAGATTTTCCTAACCATGTTTTTAAATTGCAAAAGGCTTTATATGGTCTTAAACAAGCTCCTAGAGCTTGGTATGGTAGGTTAACTGATTTTCTTATTCAAATTGGTTTTGTAAGAGGAGAAGCTGATAGAACTTTATTCATCAAGCATGTTAATTCTAAAATTTTGATTGCACAAATATATGTTGATGACATTGTTTTTGGTTCTACATGTGATTATATGTTGAAAGACTTTGTGAATGAAATGACATCAACATTTGAAATGTCCATGGTTGGTGATTTGAATTACTTTCTAGGTCTTCAAATCAAACAACTTAAAGATGGAATTTTCTTTTCACAAAGTAAATATGCAAAGAATTTTATTAAAAGATTTGGTTTAGAAAGTGCTAAACACATGAAAACTCCTATTGGATCATCTCAAAAATTGTCTAAAGATAATGTTGGCAAAAATGTTGACCCAACATTATATAGATCGATGATAGGAAGTCTTTTATACCTAACTGCTAGTAGACCGGAAAATATGTTTAGTGTATGTTTATGTGCAAGATACCAAGCTGATCCAAAAGAGTCACATTTAAATGCCGTCAAAAGGATTATCAAATATGTTGCCGGCACATGTGATCTTGGTATTTGGTATAGCAAAGATACTAACAATTCCTTGCTAGGTTATAGTGATGCTGATTGGGCAGGTGATAGTGATGATAGAAAGAGCACGAGTGGAGGTTGTTTCTTCATGGGAAACAACTTAATCTCTTGGCATAGCAAGAAGCAAAATTGTGGTTCTCTATCCACGGCCGAGTCAGAATATATTGCAATAGAGAGTTGTTGTACTCAATTACTTTGGTTAAGAAAAATGTTTGATGATTATGGTTTAAATTGTGAAATGCTCACTGTTATGTGTGATAACACTAGTGCAATTAATATCTCAAAAAATCTTGTGCAACATTCTTTAACTAAGCATATTAGTATAAGACATCATTTTATTCGAGATCTTGTAGAGAAAGAAATTGTGAAGTTAGAATATATTTCTACTGAAAAACAACTTGCAGACATTTTTACAAAAGCCCTTAATGACCAAAGATTTTCATCTCTTAATAAATATCTTGGTCTATGCACTATTAATTAAATTCATGACGAGTGTTGTAGCAAATGGTGACAGCATTTGTGACAATATTTTTTAGTTCTCATAATTTTGACTAAGTATTTTTATATTTCAGTTACTTTATAACTTGATTAGATGTGTTATTATTTTCGAGCATACATGTTGGAACATTTTGAAAGTCCTGGACACACATCTCTTAAATGCCTGTAAAAATATTCACTAAAAGATGCTAAATCACTGAGTAAATATGGGACACAGAGCTCGCGACTACGATGCTCTCTTTTAAAAGGTGATGAAAATTGCATCAATTTCTTCATAATACATTGAGTAACTATGGGACACGGAGTTGACTACTTCGATGCTCTCTTTTGAAAAGATGGATCAATATGAACTAAAATAGTGTTTTGTAAAAAATTGGGGCAACACTAATGAAGCAAATTCATTTAAAATCCGTGTTGAGATGTGTGTGTGCCGACATATTTGACAACATTTGTTAGGGCACGAAAATTTTGACTATGTCTTTGATAGTTATTTATTTTCTGAATTTTTTATTTTATTAAGTCTTAATTATGTGAATTAATTCTCTGAATTTATTTAATTAATTATGTGTAGTAATGGGTAGTTATTTATTTTTATTTCCTAAACTTCCCACTTCCTTATTTTTCGAAATGATGGGTGGTGTATTACACCACCACATCATAATTATGGGTAGTGCTCTTCAAGCTGATAAATTCAAAAATAACTCCCATTTCACATCTCTATAAATTAGATCTCATTTTGCATATCATTTGTGCCTTATATCAAATATTGTCTTAGTTAATCAAAGTGTTTGCATTATTTAAGAAAAGGTATTATTTGTTCTCTTGTGTAGTATCACTTCTTCTTCCTCATTATATTTTAGTTTTAATTTTTTTTATATTTCAATTATTTTAATATTTTTTCCCTCTCTGAATTTGATTAGATGGCTACGAATGAAAGCTCTGCATCTTCACAATCATCACACTCGAAACCAACAATCCAAGAAAACTGATTAGAGTCATAATTGCATCTTTTTGCATCAATTTCTCTATGGTTTTGATGTGCTTATGTTCATATTTGACCCTAATTTGGTATACATTGTGCTATTAACCATTTTGTGGCAAGAAAATGTGTTTTATAGTGAAAACGAGCAAAAATCGGCAAAAGACGAGCAAGTTCGTAAAAGTTCAGAAAATGTGAATTGATCCAATGGAGGCAAACGATATACCATGTTGAAGAGTTCGAAGAGAGGGTCGCAACGCAAAAAAAATCGAGTCAATCGGAGCTCTAGAACTCAAGATATGAAGAAAACAAGAAGTCGAGGATTGACCAAGCCTGGCTCGTGTGACCACAAGCTTCGACTCGTGCACCCATAGGCACACACTCGTGCGAGGATGCTCTGGTTCGGGCGACGAGCCACCACACGACCACAAGAAGGGGCTCACACGAGCCCAGTTCGTGTGGCAGCAGAAGGCCACTCGTGTATGATTTCCACGCAAGTGAACGTGGTCGTTGTTGTCGTGGCAAGTTAACCAAGTTAAATATCGAACACAGGGAAACGATGCGATATCAAGCAAGCATTGAATGTCTACAAAAGGCTAATAGCTAGGAAAACAAGAAAACCATCAAGGATTCTATCTACTATGACAAAGCGAAGTAAATCCTAACTATCACCTCAAAGAAGTGAGCAAGCGTGAAGTGTACATGGAAGTAATCCTACTATGGTTCCTCTAGAATCCTATCCATCCTAGCATGCAAAAGGTCTCTTGGTGTCTTAATCAAGCCAACTAGTGTCTAGATCTCTCTACCACACAAGGTAAGCTCTATTGGATGTCTAGATCTCTCTACAACTTCCAACACTCAAATTAAGAGGTCTTAGGCTAATATGCAATTCTCATTGGTCATACAAGCCAAATATCAAACACTTGGTATGCATAAGGTTCTTATAGCTCAATTCTCATTTCATTGCTAAAACATATAAGTCATACATTACAATTAAACATCCCAAGCATTCATACAAGTCATTAATAAGAGAACTAACACATCAAGGTCACTAATTCATGCATAGGATTAACAAGAACTAAATTCACCATAATATTCATACCACCATGCAACAAGGATATTAGCCCATGGCTAATTGGAAATGAAATCAACAATGAACAATGTAAACATCATGATCATCACTAATATGAAATGAAATACAAGAAATCTTACCAATTGTTGGAGAATTGAAATACAAGCATCAAACCTTGAAAATGCTATCTCTAAATCCGGAATGCAAAATACAAAACTGAACAGAAGAAACGTAGCTTGAATCGAGAGAAGAACGTAGGAACAAACGGATCTAAAATCCAACGGATGGATCAAAAGTTATGGAAGAAAGAAGATTGAATCTAACTAAGAACCCCCTAAGTAACTACCTAATTCTCTCTCTAAACTAATCTAACTATGATTATGAACTAATGTGACTTGGATATCTGATCCTTGAAGTATTTATAGTGCCCACAATGCTTGGTCCAAAATGCCCTTCATTAAACTCGCGAAAAGATGAAACAACCCTCGAAATTGGACCTGTCCGGGGCATCACACGAGTGGCCTTCTGCTGCCACACGAACTGGGCTCGTGTGAGCCCCTTCTTGTGGTCGTGTGGTGGCTCGTCGCCCAAACCAGAGCATCCTCGCACGAGTGTGTGCCTATGCGTGCACGAGTCGAAGCTTGTGGTCACACGAGCCAGGCTTGGTCAATCCTCGACTTCTTGTTTTCTTCATATCTTGAGTTCTAGAGCTCCGATTAACTCGATTCTTTTTGTGTTGTGACCCTCTCTTCAAACTTTTCAACATGATATATCATTTGCCTCCATTGGATCAACTCACATTTTCTGAACTTTTACGAACTTGCTCGTCTTTTGTCGATTTTTGCTCGTTTTCACTACAAAATACATTTTCTTGCCACAAAATGGTTAATAGCACAATTTATACCAAATTAGGGTCAAATATGAACATAAGCACATCAAAACCATAGAGAAATGGATGCAAAAAGATGCAATTATGACCCTAATCACACCCCCAAACTAGATTGTTGCTCGTCCTCGAGCAACGAAGCGATAAGATAGGGGAATAATTGTATCAATGAAGCATCAAGTACAAGATCAAATGCCATGAAATCATCACTCAATATCATGCAAGTCTAGAATGCAATCTTATCAAATCAACAATCAAAATCGAATAAATGAACAAATTGTCAAATCAACAAGTCATGATCCTCACATAGAAGTGTATAACTCATCTCTCAAGTGTTTGAGGTTCTCTCAATCTTCACACAATGATACAAATACTACCATAAGCTTGGCTCAAGTCTCAAATTCTCCACCACTTGAAATGACAAATCATTCTCACATCAATGAGGATTTTCATAAGGTTGTAATGTTGGCTCTTTGGTAGGGAAGGATAGATATGGATTAGAGTGACTAAGTATGATTAGTAAAGCATAGAAGGAATCAAGTAATAGTCATTCACATCTTCATGAAATTGTGCACATTCTTCATGCTCTTCAAAATCACACTTTCAAGATCATTCTTCCCTTCTTTGCAACTTTTAGCCAAACTCATAACAAAGGTCAACTTGACCATATTTTCAACAAAAGTCAACTTTTTCTCATGCTTTGCTAGCACTAGCCTTTTTTTCAAAAAAAAATTTCAATCCATGCATAAAATTCTTCATATCTTCCACTTTAGGCCACCATGTTCTTCATCATATCACCAATCTTCCTTCCTTCTTTTCCCTCTACTAATCATAGGGACAAGAGAGTTCCAAAAAGGAAGGAAAATGGCTTAAAGTGTGGTTAACCAAAGGAAAGGTCTATAGGCACAAAATGGTAAGCAATGGATAATAATATCAAGGTAGGCTCATAGGGCAAAGTGACTCAATGTAGATCAAAGAAAATGCCTCAAATCATATCGTGTGAAATCAATGTCTAATGTAGCCTCAAACAAGACCAAAGCCAAGTTCTAGAGTATAATGCACATGTGTGGATCTCACATCAAAGAAATATCATCCGTTCAATATTGAAATGGGCATAAATGGCTCAAAACCTCACGGGTATAGGGTGATCATGACTCATCTCATATAAAAAATGCTCATATCATCAAAATCTCAAGTATCATCAAATCCATAGCACAAAAGACAAGATAAGAATCAAGCCATAACTCCACCACATCCAACATGAACTTTCAACTCATCCACACAACCATAAACATATCTCATGCTACACTACTCAAAGCTAGCAACAATATGGTAAAAATAACAAGCAAAAACAAAGCATCATATAAGCATAAGGTCCAAAACATCATAGGAACACTAAGAATCAACAAAAGCATAACATTGCAATGAGATTTACGAAATGAAGACATCCCCCAAACTTTTTTGGACCAAGGGTCTAAAAAGTTTGGCAAAGAGTGGAGAAAAGATCATGCAATGCACAAATCAAAGCACAATACCACAAGAATCAACAATTAAGCTCAAAGTAGCCATCTAAAGTCAAGCAAACTAAACCTAGGAATAGAAACAAATTGGGAGAGTTAAGTGTAAAGACATACCTTGAGTTGGGATTAAGAATAGGAGAGTAACTTGCCACTTACACGAAAATGTCCTTCTTGGCCAAGTGAGATAGAATTCTCCTCAAAACATCATTCTCAAGCTCACACTTCATTGCAAATCTAACATTTGAAGAACAAAAACACACACCCCCAAACTTTTCCGGATCAAAGATCCTAAAAGTTTGGAAGAGAGTGATGAAAATAGGATTTGCAAAGAATCAATGAACAAACAATGCATGTATAAGCTCAAATAAGCCAAGAAATCACCATATATTCCAAGAGGCAACACCCCCAAACTTGGATAAATCACATGCACCGACAAAGGTAATAGAATACACCACCTCATATAAACGTTCAAGAAATCCAAAACACATCCCTTAGCTTCAAATTCCTTCATGAAAACAACTAGCAACAAAATATCTAACTACCAAGCAAACAACAAAACAAACAACATTTTTAAGGATGGGTTGCCTCCCATCTAGCGCTTGAATTTAACGTCCCCTAGCCAGACGACACCAATGTTAGCTAAATGGCCAAGGATATTTGTCATCCTTGCCATCCCACTCTAATCTCAAAGTTTCAAAATCAAGGAAACAAGTAGGATTTCTACCCCACACCCCTACTTTCCTTATCAATTTATACTTATAAGCACATGAACATTCCTCTTTTCTTCTCAAAACACCATTCCACCCCCATCTCCCACTACCAAATAGATTAAAAAAGATCCTCATTTCAATCTTATCATCAATCAATTCAAGAGGCAAGATAAATTCACAATAAACAACATTATCTAATATAGCACAAGTAGAAGAGTTTAAGGGTTTAGAAATGCTCATTTCTCTTTGAAGCTCATCTTCCACTTCATTTTGTTGTTCTTCGTCCATGAAGCTCATTTCCATGAGTGGACATTCCTCTTCCTCTTCTTCGACAAGTTGAATGACCTCTATCTTTTTCACCTCAATTTGGTCCTCTTTCTCATCCTCCCCTTCTTTTTCTCCTTCGTCTTCTACTTGATTCCTATCAATTTTAACACAAGAAGTAGAGTCATAAATTTCTTTGTTAAGAGATATAGAACGAATAGTGAAAGAAGAAGGATCATAAGATCCTTTATCATTATAGTGCAAGATTATCTTGAAGTCTTCATCATTCAAATCTTTGTTCTCTTCAAGAAATCGATCAATTTGATCATATATGTCTTCTTTTGGTTGATCTTCTTCTTTCTCTTCTTTTTCTACTTCTTCTTCCTTGTAAATGGAAGGAGGAGAAGGATATAAGTATGAACTTGGATAGGGAGAGCAATAAGGATAGGGATAATGATATGGATGGTGGTAGGATTGTTGAGGTGGAGGTTGATATGGAAATTGTGAATATATATGAGGATGATATGTGTATGGTTGAGGAGGGTATGTGTATTGTGGAGAATACGAGTAATTGTTGTATTCACCCATCTTCAAGTAAGTTCACTCCTACAAAAATCAAGCAAGTATCAACACTCACCAAGAATGATTGACAACAAACAAAGAAACAAAGAAAAACAAAGTAAACATCAATACAAGCCTAACAAAATGATCGTTTCCCCGGTAATGGCGCCAAAAACTTGTTTTGGCGTTGCCGGGACTCAAGGATGCTCAAGCAAACAAACAATACAAACCAACAACATTCAAAAACATTCAAGTAAACAAACAATAACTCGCTCAACAAAAAGATCATTTCCCCGGCAACGTCGCCAAAAACTTGTTTGCCAAAATCATGTACACTTCACGCTTGCTCACTTCTTTGAGGTGATAGTTAGGATTTACTTTGCTTTGCCATAGTAGATAGAATCCTTAATGGTTTTCTTGCTTTCCTAGCTATTAGCCTTTTGTAGACATTCAATGCTTGCTTGATATCGCATCGTTTCCCTGTGTTCGATATTTAACTTGGTTAATTTACCACGACAACAACGACCACGTTCACTTGCGTGGAAATCATACACGATTTTGGCAAACAAAAACCCTCTGCAAATCCTTGCTTCCATGGCTACCTCACCCAAAACCCAGAATACGGCCGAAAATGCTCAGGCATCGACACCAACATCGCCATTGATTACCATTGGCTCGATGGAGGTTCCCATACCTACTGCTCCTCAACCACTTACCTTCACAAATCCACTCTCAATCCAAGCCGAAATAGCTCCTTCTTCTTCCATTACACCTATTATTGCTGAATCTTCCAAACCCACACCAAAAGAGCTTGAAACTTGTCCGATTGAAATCAAACTTCCAGCGGACGCGATAATGGACGAGATGGTTGCTGCTTACAATCAGCTCTACCTTCAAACGACTACCCATGTAATCATTGTGAGGGAGAGTGTGATTGACTTAGACCCGGTGAAAAGAATGGCGCACCCTGAAGATTATGTCAATGAAAGAGCTACAGAGGAAGAAACTGACTCGGACATTGGGTCCGGCGACTCTAAAGGCTCCAACAAAGCTTTGCAACTGGGAGACGGCTCCAAAACGTTCGCAATCGTGGGCGTGGGAACACTACCTATCGTGGTGGTAAACGTAGGGTTTCCTACAGAACAATGGGGAAAAGAGTGAACTATTCTGAGAATAGGAGAAAGGTACTTGAAGATGGGATTGCTTCTAACCCCATCAAGGTCTTTGGCGAGAATGAAGAAAAAGAACCCTCCCCTGCTCCAACTGGAAACAAAGAAAGCTCAGAGGAGACTGATTCAAGTATGAACATTCCTTTGAATCAGTACATAGCAATGAAAAGATCATCAAGAAAGGAGACAGAGAAAGAAAAGGTTGTTCTACACGATGTTCCCGTAAATGTTGCTGAAGATGTTGCCTCTCCGATGGCAACATCAAGGTCTGAAAGCTCAGAAGATGATGAGAAACATACTGAACAACACTCAGATTCATCTTATCAAGATGAGGAGATTCAGGTACATTCTAACTCTGGTAATGATGATGATGATGCTAGGTTTGATAATGATGAGGAGTATCATAATGTTGATAACAAGAGATTTAAGGAGATTAGATCTAGGCTGTTGATTACTGAGAAGTTGATCAAAGTTTCTGATTTTGAAAAAGTTGGAATAGTCAAATACTTGGAGGATAAGATGTTGTTATACTCTGTGACATCTGCTAAACCATATTTTGTTCAGTGGATTTATGAGTTTTATGCTAACTTGCATGCACATACTGGAAGGGAAAACTCTAAGTTCTATGGCACCACTTGGTTTAGGAATGTGAAAATAATGTTGAATCCCAGGGTAATTAATGGTGTTCTGAAATCTGGAAATTGTGTTGAACCTGTAATTGAAGATATGAATTTTGTGATTTATGTGCTGACTGGTAGTTTGGTATCTACTTGGGTGAATAGGATTAGTGCTTCCAAACTGACAAGTTTGTTCTCTATCCTGCATAAGTTGGTTGTATATAATTGGTTGCCTTCAACTAATACTACAATTTTGACAAAAGAGCAAGCTCTCCTTTTGTACAAAATTCATATTAAACAGTTCGATTTGGGGCAAACAATATTCAGAAATATGATGAGCTATACTGGTACTATCTCTGGGAAAGGGTTGCTACCCTACCCATGTTTGATCTCATTGTTGCTAGAAGATAAAGAATTTGATAGGCCAGAGACTGAAACAATCAGCAGTTTCCAAGCAAGCTTCAGAATCTCTCACACCTTGCTCAGTGGATGTTCCTTTACCCGGTGAAAATCCAGCCAACTCAGTTCAGAATCGACCTTCTACCTCAAATGCTGCTGAACATGTTGGCAACATTAATGCCAACATGTTACCTGGAGGATCCATTCTTTCTGTCCAACTAATTGCCTCTTATATTCTTGATCAAATTTCCTCTTTGCAGACCACAATTGATAATTTTCTGGCAAATGTGGAGGATTTGAAAATTAGAAAAGCATTTTGGGAGAATCTCATTTCCACTCCAACAGGGGGAGTTGCTCCTGATGTTGATGCACGCACAAATTCTGGGGGAGTGCAGTTACAAGATATGGAGGTTGATGTAGATCCAGAAGAACCAGGAAATGAAGTTGTTGCTGACAGTGCTGTTCAAGATTATGCCAACATATTAAGGCAGGCTGTTGCAGACACTGTTGCTGAGGAGATTGGGGTTACACAACCTATTCCTGATGATATCCTGAGTCCAGTCAAATGAAAGATTAGATGATGCAGTTGAACGTCAAGATGATGTTCAAAGTTGAGCTTGTGTGATGATGAAGTTCGAAGTATGGGGGAGTTTGTGCCGGTCCATGTGGATGTAGCTGTTGAACTCTATCTTCAGCCCTTCTCCTCTCCTTTACTTCATTTGAATTTTCATTATTATGCTTAGACTCTGTTTTTATTTTAAAGTTGTAATAGTTGATAGTCTAAAAAACAGTTCTTAGATTAGGCTATTCTATTTCTTGTTTTGCTAGGTCTAAAGCATTGTTTGTATGCTTTATGAACCTTCTCTATTTGTTTTTTAATATGCTTATAATTGTGTTTTGGTTTATCGTTATCCTTTTGGTCTATAAGCACCTTATGTTGTGCTTTATGTCCGGAAAACTTATTTTGGTTGATAGTTAACCTTTTGGTCCATAAGCACCTTATGTTGTGCTTTATGTCCACAAAACTATCCTTTTACTTGCTTTATTTTATTTGGTTCGAATAAAATTTTTCATCACTTCGTTTGATGAAAATTTTATCATTTCATCTACATAACTCTGATCAACTCTAATCAAATTTATTTGATTATGATCAACATCAGTGTGTTGTAGTAGAAAGGCCAAATTGGGGGAGATTGTTGATGTTGAAAGAATGTTATGCAATGTGTTGCCATCATTTTAGACAACATCAGAATTCACCCTTTCTACTAACTTTCCTAATGATTTTTTCATGTTATATTATTTGTCTAGGTATGGAAGTTGAAGACGTGAAGGTCCCAGAAGGTTCTAGAATGTCAGGCGGTTCCATTGCTTGAGTAGAGAGATATCCACTAACTTGGAAGTTATCATTATGGGCGGTTATTTTGAAGCCCACTACTTGGCTTCATTATGGAGTGGAGAGCTCATTATCTACGTCTATAAATAGAGCACCACTTCATCATTTCAAAGTATGACCGAAAAGTATAGTTCAGAGTTGAACGGATCATGTGTCATTCACTAGATTCTAGGTTATACAAGGTTCATCAGAATGTTGGGAACATTAGTATCGGCATTGTTCACAACATTCATTGTTTGATCTAACAATCTGTTCTGCTGAACGTAGACGTGTTAGGTTTTGTTTAGGTCTATTCTTATAGGTCTTGTTTAGATCCTTGTGTGATCTTGCGTAGGTCTTGCGCGGCCTTGAATTTTGGTTTCTTGTGTAAACCTTGTATTTGTGTCACTACAAGTTATAGTGAAGTTTCTCTGCTAGTGAGGCAGCATAGTCTATACATTTTGTATAGCCTATGAAAATTTTGATATACCTTTGCAAAAGTGTGCGTTTAAGTCTTCCGCTGTGTAGTGTTATCATTTATGTTGTCGACATTTTTAACAACACTTCTCTAAAACATTTTCAATCCCACGCACCAACACTGTCATTAATATTTTTGGAAAGTGCATATGACGTAGTTCCCAAAAATATTAACTTTATTCATAAACGACCTCAAAATATACCAAAATATCATCCGACATATTGTTTAAACCACGTGCAAAAAAAATTGCATATATTTGGTGGACAGAGAGAGTATATGTTATAAAGACGGATGTTATAAGAATATTATATTTGATCATATTTAGATATTTATAAATTAATTATTTGATCAACAATATTCGCCAATACACTTACATAATACTATATTTGATTATTTGCATATATTTATATATGTGTTCCATGATTAATGTTGTCATTGAGATGTGGGACTCAAATGACCATAACACAGTTCTTAAAGTAGTCATAATCAATGATTATTAAGAATGGAATATCGATGATGCAATTGAGTTTGGTGTGCTATTCGCATCATACCCTTAGAGGGTGTAGTGATTCTCTCAAATATGGATACACAAATACTTTTACGAGTATTGATGTGCTCAACTAAAAAAATTATTGGATGCATTTTATTTACATGTCTATGAGAGTATCGATTTATGGAGTAATGTAAATATCCTTTGACTTGAGGTCAATACATACAATATGTACAAAGTGATGGACTTTGATCATGGTTGATGCTTGCACTTTGAACTAGATAAATATGGCATGTGTTGAACACATCATGAGGTGCATATGTAATTGTGCGTGGTAGTTAAACCAAGATGAAATTTGATTTCTCAAATAGATTTGGAGAGAATGTTCATCTTCTGATAACTAATTTGATCGTTAGTTATTGGTCAATGCATGTCGCATTTGAAATAGTATTCAAATGCGACAATATAATCAATTAGTAGAATAAGATAACATGATTAAGTTATTAGAATAGATGCATCATCATATTCTAAACTTAATTAGGATGTTCATAAATGAAAGTATCATATCATTGTGAACTTGACATTACAGTCTCTTGCTATATCCTCGCAACATAACTCATATTGAGATTATCTAATTTATTGTCTAGAATTCAATTAAGACCATTTGTTTGACTAATCGTTTGATATATGAGGCTCTATGAGTCACACAATAAGTGATGCATGTCTACGAATTAAAATTGGTTAAAGTAAATATTTTTTATCAACATATTTAATTTATAGAGAAATATAATAATTATATTAGATGGAATTATTATTATTTTATTAAATTAGAATTAATTAAATTAGAGAATATATTGATATATCATAATAATTTATTTGATATATTATATATATAGTAAATAATTAATTTCATATTGGAAAAACCTTACCTCAGGTTTTTTGCCACTGTGGGAGGCACCTGGTATAAACCCAGGTTTTACTGCCTCTACCCAGGTTTTTGGCCCCATCTCAAGAATATTTTTTTTAAATTTTTATAACCGTTGGCAGCAATTGGATATTTCGAGAAATACAATCATTGTTTGTTTTTTAATAAATAGCCGTTGGAAATTTTTTTGCTTTTGCTTTTATCTCATGGAATATTTTGCCTTTTCTCTTTAAATAGTTGTTGGGCTTCTTCTTTTTTTTTAATTATAAACACTAGTTTAAAAAAAAATTGTTTGGTATCCAACGGTTACTTCTAAATTTTTTCTATAAATACCTCTTCTCATTTCACAATTTTTACTACTATCAATTATATTTTTCTTGTAATTCTCTACTAAAAAAAAATGGACAAAGAGTGGATGTAATGGTACAATTCTTCAAAATCTGGAGAAAATGCATCGTCTCCAACTACCAATTTTCGTCCACCGATTATCAACTTTCATCCTAAATGAAGCTGTTATAGGGGGGATTAACAAAATTGATTATTATTATTCAAGTTCACGGTGAACTCGAATTCGTCAATTAAATTGTTATGCATATTCACTATAAAAAATTATGTATATACATTAACATTGTTAAAAAATATAATACATGTATATAATAATTGAATTATATATACACAATAATAAAATAACACAAATTCTAGTATGCACTAGGGTGTATAGTATGAACTTTGATTTTAGTTCAATTTTTAATTAAATTTGATTTATCCGGAAACACACATTACAAGCCGCATTGTGTGCTTTTTGGTATAACAAGTTGTTCTTGGGGTATTAAGAAGTTGTTCTTGGGGTATGACTAAGTTGTTCTTCGGGTATTCCAGACTTGTTCTTGGGGTATTAGTAAATTGAGGTATTAGTGAGTTGTTCTTGGGGTATTATCTAGACTTAGACCCGTCAAAATGGGTTGAACCCGTTGGGCCAGCCCGTCCGCCCCGCCATAATAAATTGAGGGTTGGGCCAAACATTTTCAAGCCCGTATAGAGGCGGGCCTAGACGGGCTGGCCCATTTGGGTCGCGGGTTTTGCGGGTCGGGCCGCGGGTTGGGGCGGGCCAACCCGCCAGTGTGTATATATTATATACGTATATATATACACATTAATATATATATACATATAATATGATATTTTAATTAATTTTTAAATTTAAAATTTTTATTATTCATTTTCTTTATTTTTTCCAAACAAAATAACAAATTATTGTGCTGCTCTCACAAAAAAAATAATTTTATGATGTAATAATTGATAAATTTTAAGAAACTCTATGATTTGTGCTAAGTTTATGTCTTTACCATTATTGATTTATTTTGTGAATTTTATTTTACGAGATTTGTATTATATTTGACAAACTTTATTTTATGAGATTTGTGATTATCGTGACGAGATTTTAGTTATACATTTATTGTGTCACTATTTTATTTAATAAATTTAGTTGAAGTATTAGTTCATAAATTTCTCAAAAAAATAAATAAAATTGGGATTGCCTGCTGAAGCCCGCAACCCGCCATTAAATAGGTTGGGTTGGAGTTTTTGCGGCCCGCCATATTTTCAGCCCGCCCGCACCGCCAAAAGGCGGGCTTTTGCGGGTTTAGGCCCGTCCCGCCGGCCCGTTTTGACAGCTCTATCTAGACTTGTTCTTGGAGTATTATTTAGATTTGTTCTTGAGATATTATTTAGACTTGTTCTTGGGGTATTACTCAGTTGTTATTCGGGTTATAAATTATTCTTTTGATTTTACTCATTTATTTATTAATTACATTTATAAGATGTTCTTTGGGTATTAATGTATTATAAGATGTTTTTTGGGTAGTATAAGATGTTCTTTGTTTATTATAAATTGTTATTTGAGTATTACTCGTTTATTAATTATTTATTTATAAATTTTTCATGTATAAATTATTTTTTGGATTTTATAAATTATTATTTGAGCATTATATATTGTTCTTTAAATATTATAAATTGTCCTTTAGGTATTATAAATTATATTTTGGGTTTATTCATTTATCAATTATTTATTTACAAATTATTCATTGTGTAGTATAAATTACATTTTGGGTATTATAAGATGTTCTTTGGGTATTTATAAATTGTTTTATGAATATTACTCGTTTAATAATTATTAATTAATTAATTAATTAATTATTCATTTATAAATTGTTCTTTGGATCTTATAAATTATTATTTGGGTATTATAAATTATTTTTTAAGTATTACACGTTTATTATTTATTTATTTATTTATTTATTTATTTATTAATTACTCATTTATAAATTATTTTTTGGATATTATAAATTAATATTTGTGTATTATATATTATTTTTTGAGTATTATAAATTATTCTTTAGGTATTATAAATTATTTTTTGGGTTTATTCATTTATCAATTATTCATTGTAAATTATAAATTAATTTTGGATATTAGTATTGATAAATTTAGCCCAACCAAAAATGTCTCGAATCAATAGCATGGAAAAATTAAACTCAACCAAGATTTATATATGCAAAATGGACGTCACAAAAAAATTCCTTCATCATCCCACCGTATGAATACACAGATTCCATTTAATTTCCAAGAAAACAAGTTGTCTCGATTTGTTGGTGTCCGAGAGTATGAAGATTGTCTCGATTTGTTGGATGAAGAAATTTCTATCTCCTCTCTGAGGCTTCATCCATCTCAATTTGTTCTTGTCTGCACTCTTGGCTACAGAAGGGCGTGTTGCCTCTGCAATAAATTCACCAGAAACAGGGAAAGAGGGTCGAATTGGCCAGAATGGAGAAGTTGCGGGGGTGGATAGGGGGAGGTTGTTGGTTCCAGGAATGCGGTTGGGCCGGGGAAAAATTGGATCAGAATTATAATTTTATAAGCCCAATAACTTGATACAAATTTGATTTTGATCCCAATTAATTGTTCATTTTGATTATGGTCCTATAAATTTAAAAATATTTTGAAATTAGTCTTGTTAGTTTAAAAATTGAATATTTTTAGTATTATTTATTAAGTTAATTCTTGTTAGTTTATTGAAATTAGTCATATTACTTATTTATTAAGTTAATTTCTATTTATAGAAATTTTTAGTATTATTTAAAAATATTTTGAAAATAGTCCTATTACTTGTTAGTTTAAAATTTTATTTATTTTTAGTATTATTTATTAAGTTAATTCTTTTATTATTTATTTGTTAACATAATTTATATTATTTAATAAATAAATTCTTTTATTATTTATTAAGTTAATTTATAAAAAATACTAAATAAATAAATTTAATAACTTAATTAAAAAATGTTAAACAAATAAATAATAAAAGAATTAACTTAATAAATAATCAAATAATTTAAAAAATGTTAAACAAACAAACCAATAAATAATAAATATATTAAGTTAATTCTTTTATTATTTATTTGTTTAACATTTTTTTAATTTATTTGATTTTTTAAATCAACTAAATATTTTTCTATAGCTTATTTGTATTATTATTATTTTTTTAAATTAGTATTTTTTATAAATTTAAAAATTTTAAATATAAATAGTAAATTTTTAAAAATAATTCTTGATTAATATTGAGATTATTTTATTTATATATTATTATTAACAAAGCACATGTTGATGGGTTAACTTTTAAAACCTGGTCTAATTTGAAAATATTCTGATTTTTTTTTAAAAAAAAATTTATATTTTGAAAATTTTAAAAATAATTATAAGAAATTATTTAAATAAATATTGCCTCTCAGTTATTATGACTCAATCATCAATGTCACTTGTAATAAAAAGTCAAACAAATAACTATATAATCATTGACCGGTTGTGCAACCTGCTATCACATGTAATAGGACCAATTTCAAAATATTTTTAAATTTATAGTGTGATAACAATTCTTGTGTAATAAAAATATTTTATTAACACTTGATGTTGATATGCAATGATTTATTCAATATTGGGTTCTATCTCTAGCTATGATCATCTGATTCTCCTTCAACTTTGACTTGGCTCTGGTCTTGACTTGACTTTGACTGGCTTGACATGAAACATTTGATCCAAGGACGGAGTCGTCTTGTTTTGGATCAAGCGAAGTCTTTGAAGATTTTGGTGAAGAAAGCTTCAGATTTGGTGAAGAACGATCTTCGAATCTTCGAGTCTGGATTTGATCTGAAAACACTTGATCGAAGGGATTTGATCCCTTACTCCTGGATCGAAGTGCGTTTGCAGATGAACTTGATGAAGAACACTTGAAGGCGGCGATGAACGCTTGTTGTCTTCAAGGTAGAAACATCTGATCAAAGGGATTCGTTCCTTGATTCTGGATCAAACTGTGTTTCTGGTCGAATCTGACGAAGAAGGCTTGAATATGATGAAGAACGGTTGAAGATCTTCAAGGCGTTCTTCAAGAAAAACATCGGATCAGAGGGATGGAGGCCATTTGTCTTGGATCAAACGTCGTTTCTTGAAGGATTTGACGAAGAACAGCTTGAACTTCGAAGAATTTCTTCAGATTTGGTGAAGAACTCTTTGAATCTTCGTAGGACTTGATCGATCGATCTTCTTAGCTCGCAGATTGCTCGTCGAGAGGATTGCTGCTTGCTCGTTTGTCTTCGATGCTTTTCGATATGAAAAATGCATGAACTTCACTCCTATTTATAGGGTGGAGAGTGAAGAATTTTCCTTATCTGCACTGACACGTGGCGTGATATGGTTGGCTGATGCTGATTTGATTGGCAGGATTTATGAATCGACCAAATTTAGCTTGATTGATTCCCGCCGTCTTCATAAATAGGGCAAATCAGACATTTATTGTCATTTACGAGTTCCGGGAGACTCGTAATTTAATAACGACTTGTATCGTGTACAATAAATATCATTTTACTATTTAATTAGAGAATTAATTTGATAAATTCTCAAAATTAAAATAGTAATATATATTGATACTTATTTAATTTATACACGTGACATTATTTAATTGGGTAAGCAAAATTTATTTGCTTACATATATGACCAAAATCAAAATGAGCAATTGATTGGGACCAAAGTCAAATTGGTATCAAGTTATTGGGCTTATAAAACTATAATCCCAAATTAATTTTTGAATTAAGGGTGCATACTGTGCATATTAAAAAAATAATATATATATATACAATAGTGGCTTCCTCCACAAATTTCTGCCACAAATAAAATAATAAAATATTATTATTGTTCTCCACTTATTAGTTTGTATCATATTACTCGATCATTTGCATATCTTTCACACCTCAATTTTTTTTTTTTAGTTACCCTTACATAATATTTTATTTTTTCTTTAATATATCTCAACTACATGTCAAATAAAAAAAAAAAAAGTCTCTTGTGCACCAGTTACACAGTGCAACTCAAATTCATTTTTAAAAAGTTGAACAACTTATTACTGAAAAGTTACACAAATTATTACTGAAAAGTTACACTATTAAAGATACACTTTTCAGTAATAACATGTGTAACTTTTCAGTAGTATTTTGTGTAACTTTTTAAAAATGAACTTGAGTTGCAAGGTGTAACTGATGCGTACAAGACTAAGCTATAAAAAAATTGTGTGTTTATGCAATGAAAACACATTGAAAGTGTAAGCTCTTATTCAATTCAATTGTTGCATCTATTCTATTACTAAAATTAATCATATTTTTTATTTTTAATTTACATTCATATTCCATGTATAAAATTACATCAAATACTACATAATATGATTTTATTATTTAAAAATATTTATTTATTAATTTTGATATATAATTGAATACTTGAATTTAATGAAAACTTTATTATATTTTCAATATTAATGACATTTCTAAAATTTTAGTATTTTGTTAGTTTATTTATTTTTAAATATATATAATTAATTAACTTTGGTGAGATATTTACATATATATACCATCTCATATAAATCATATAGTAATAAAAAATTTAAAAAATTAATAAAAACTCTACCTATCCCATTATAAGTTGCCCATTATTTTCTGACATAAATATTAAGAAGAGTATAAAATATTAATATATTATAAGTGATTTGATGGAGAAAAGTGAAAAAGTAATGAGAATAATGTAAAAAGTATTGAAAATAATAATAAAAAAAGTGAATAGTAATTTCCAAAAAGATAAAAATGCAAATGAGCAACATATAGTGGAACAGACGAAAATGACAAAATGAGCAACTTATAGTTGAATAGAGGAATAATAATTAACTTAACAATAAAATAAATTTAATTTAATTTTATAATATATTGTATTTTATATTAAAATATTATTAACATTTAATCCTGCATCCCAATAACTAGGGTAACTTTATTTAATTAGAGGTCTTTTTAAATTCATTTATTAAAATGGGTGGAAATTGAAACCTTTAGCAATATAAAGTCAGTCGGTATTTTTTGTCATGCATTATTTGACTTATGAGATATTTTTTGTGAAATGTGTCCAGTCGGTTCTGTTAGAACCGACCGGGGGAGACAATATATTAATTTAGTGTTGATAAGCGTGTTGGATGTGTTGGCAAAAGAATACGATGCTATCTCATGTTATCAGTATATGTTAGTTTTTTATTTTCTTTTCTTCCACTATTAGCAATATATATTCACTTCCTCATTTATACAACATATATACAATATCTCCAAAATTATTCTCTAGTAAATTTATATAAATATGGATATTTTCAAAATATTTTATCAAAATAGGGAAAAAAGTAATATACCGGAGAATAATTTTGGAGATATTGTATATATGTTGTATAAATGAGGAAGGGAATATATATTGCTGATAGTGGAAGAATGGAAAATAAAAAACTGACGTATACTGATAGCATGGGATAACATCGTATTCTTTTTTCAATACATCCAACACGCTTATCAGCACTACTCAATTAACATATTGTCTCCCCCAGTCGATTCTAACAGAACCGACTGGACACGTTCACAAAAAATATCTCATAAGTCAAATAATGCATGACCACATCACCAGTCGGTATCCTTGATACCGACTGACTTTATATTACTTAAAGCTTTCAATTTCCACCCCATTTTAATAAATGAATTTGAAAAGATATCTAATTAAATAAATTTACCTAATAAGAAGTTATACATAATGCTTCGTTTGGTTGACCTTAATATGCCAGATTAACAGGTCATATTTGGGTGGTTAGTATGTTTGGTTGGCAAATGACGACCTTAGAAATTAAATTGGCCAGCAATGAAATTTACGGGCTCGTCTTATTTCCCATCTGGTAGGAGGCGCACGATTGTATACCTGAGCGATTAAGTCATTCCAATAAAATTCATTCTCTCCAATACAAATTATGGGCTCCTTTTGTTTGGGCCAACCAAACATCTTACTAATTCCGGATATTTTCCCCCAATAATTGCATACTTCACCCCCTTCTTCAGTTCACCACCAAAATATTTCAGTTCACCACCCTTAATTTTCCCAATTTAATCCCTTTCATTATTTTGCAAGTTCACCCCCATTCAAAAAAAAAAGTGTGCAACACCATCTTCCGGCGACGCCCATCGCTGACCTCCGACACCACCACCGTCATAATTTTCAATGGACGCCCACCACCACCGTAGTATTCTTTGATGGATAAATTTGAGAGTTTATTAGTTTTAAGGTTTAAATTAGTTTTATATATGGAAGGGTTTGAATTTGTTTTTATTGTTACTATTACAAATATTGGAATTGGAAATCAATTAAAAATCGTTCGAAAACTTTCGTAGGACAAAATCGATTGAAAAACGCGAAAAAAATTCGAACATATTTGTTCCACACTGGTTGGTGGAACAAATGCAAAATATTCAGAATTTTTTTCCGAACAAAGTACAAATGTTTGGAAATTTTTTCCGAACAAAGTACAAATGTTTAGAAATTTTTTCCGAACAAAGTACAAATGTTCGGGAATTTTTTTTTGAACATTTTGCATTTGTTCCACCAACCAGTGTGGAACAAATATGTTCGATTTTTTTAAAGAAAGTTCGAAAAACGTACGAAAAAACCATCAATGTGTATATGAAAAACTATTATTCTCTTATATTAAAACCATATTGACAAAATAAATTTTTTTTTAACCTTTTCGTTCGATATATATGGTTCAAGAATATAGAGTGAGAACCAATGAAGTTCTAGCTTTTGAAAGGGGGAGGGGGGTGAACTGATCTTATGTAATTTTGAAATATATTTTAAAAATAATTATATCTTTTAAAATATATTTTTATAATAAATCATAAAAGTGGAGTGAAGTACTAAAAAATTGGGGTGGAAATATCCTGGTCCTAAATAATAAGCCCTTTTTTATTTTGGGCTTTCTAATGTGATAAACTCAAATTCACCAAACACATGGCTTTTTTTTTTCAAAATATTGTAAATTTTTTTTTGATTTATCAATCTGTGGTATTTTTTAAGGTTATATGCATTATAAGCAAGAGCGCCATCCCAACTGGCGCTCTCACTATTACCCAAGGAAGGGCGTCATCTCAAATGGCGCCCATCACTTTCTGACGCCACCCCATCATACCCCCACCCCACCCCCCTGACATGCCCCTACCACCCCCACCCCACCCCCGCTGACACACCCCTGCCCCCCTCTTTAGATACCATTTCTTTCTGATTGAGATTAAAATAAAAAAAATGTCATCTTAATTTTATGTTAATTTTTATCGGCGCCTTTTGATCTCAAATATTGGCATCAGATAAATTATCCAGCGTCAATAATAACTACATTTAATAATTTAAATGAAGAAAAAAATTAAAAATAAAATTATTAACGCATGGATTTACAGTGAAGAAGAGAGAAGAAGAAATGTTGCGGAAGTTAATAAAAACCACACAATATCAATAATATATTAATAATTATATTGAACTTAATAAAAATAATATTAATTAAGAGTAAATTTTGGAAGAATTATGAGTATTGACGGTTTTTTTTAGATTAGGTCATTTGTGAATTTAAAAAAATTTCAAAAGAAGAAAATAAATGGGTAGTTTCATATTTTAAGGGAATATGACATTGGCAGTTAAATTTTTTACTTTTCAATTTTTTTTCTTTTATTATTATTATTCTTAATATTATTGTTGTGGATCAAAAATTAGAATAAATCTAAGATTAGAATGCATATATCTATATATTAAAAAAATTTCAAAAGAAGAAGAAAATAAACGGGTAGTTTCATATTTTAAGGGAATATGACATTGACATTTAATTTTTTACTTTTCATTTTTTTTCTTTTATTATTATTATGCTTAATATTATTATTGTGGATAAAAAATTAGAATTAATCTAAGATTAGAATGCATATATTTATATATATATATATATATTTATATATAATTTATTAAAATATTAAGAGTAAATTTTAGAAGAATTATGAGTATTGACGGTTATTTTTTAGACTAGGTCATTTGTGAAAGCTACTATTTTTTTAATAAGGGGTGATGCAATTTTTTAATATATAGATATATGCATTCTAATTTTAGATTTATTCTAATTTTTGATCCACAACAATAATAGTAATAATAATAAAAGAAAATAATTTGAAAAGTAAAAAAATTAACTATCAATGTCATATTCCCTTGAAATATGAAACTACCCGTTTATTTTCTTCTTCTTCTTCTGAATTTTTTTTTAAATTCTTCTAAATTTTTTCAGATTTTTTTTTGAAAAGTACTTATTTTAAAAAGGGGGTGATACAATTTTTTATTTTCTTCTTTTTAAATTTTTTTAAATTCACAAATGACATAGTCTAAAAAAAAACCACCAATACTCATAATTCTTCCGAAATTTACTCTTAATTAATATTATTTTTATTAAATTCAATATAATTATTAATATATTATTGATATTGTGTGGTTTTTATTAACTTCCACAACATTTCTTCTTCTCTCTTCTTCACTGTAAATTCATGTGTTAATAATTTTATTTTTAATTTTTTTCTTCATTTAAATTATTAAATGTAGTTATTATTGACGCTGGATAATTTACCTGATGCCGATATTTGAGATCAAAAGGTGCCGATAAAAATTAAAATAAAATTAAGATGACAATTTCTTTTATTTATTTTAATCTCAATCGAAAAGAAATGGTATCTAAAGAGGGGGCAGGGGTGTGTCAGCGGGGGATGGGGTGGGGTGGTAGGGGCATGTCAGCAGGGGTGGGGTGTATGGTGGGGTGGCGTCAGAAAGTGATGGGCGTCATTTGAGATGACGTCCTTCCTTGTGTAACAGTGAGAGCGCCAGTTGAGATGACGCTCTTGCTTATAATGCCAATAGTCCTAAAAAATACCATAAATTGATAAATAAATAAAAAATTACAATATTTCGGAAAAAAAAGCCCCAAACACATATTAAAAAATAAAAAAGTAAATTTTTAGACGTGGAAAAACGTGGAAGTGAAATTCATCGTTGACATAAAAGCCCGGAAAAGCGCCTTATGGCGTTACGAACAAGGCGAAAAACATTATATATCCAAACCAAAAGAGAGGGCAAAATCCCTCGAGATCCGACGACGCGTTCCGTCGGATTTCGTCTATTTTGGCCGGATCTTTCCTTTTCCGTGGAGATCTACCACTACTCCGAGCAAATCTCTTGATTGGCCGCTAGAGAGATGAAGGGAACTTGTACTCTCTTCGCCGCGGCGGTCGCCGCTTCCACCGCTGCTCTCTCCTCCACTTCTAGCGAATCTGCCGTCACCCCCAACCAATGCGCCGATCTGGTAATTATCTAATTGGAAACCTGACGATTATTTTCTTAAATTGCCGTAACTTTTTGAAAACAGCCTCCCCAGATCTGCAGTTGGTGATTTCCACCACATAATTATTTAGTGCCCGTATTAGATCTAGATTGTGGATTCAGTTTTATTGATAACGTGTTGTGTTTTTCTTCTGGTTTGAAGGGAAAATCCATGGATTCAAGGGAAAGGGGAAAGCTTGCTCCAAAATTTGATGGTTTGAGGTTCATAGAGACCCTGGTTACGGCCCACAGGTGAGAAATATCAATATCCATGGAAAATTTATGTGGATTGTGTATGCAGTCTGTAGACTTTACAATTAATTTGATCATGGATGGCAGTTTTCCAAGGTATCCCCGTGAGATTTGTTTGAGTGTAACATGAATTCTTCTTTTAATTGATGGCCTTGTTCTTAAAACTTTGATCTTTTATCAGTAAAAGTTGTGACTCATGTCTATAGGTAGTGTAGATTTGCAGTAGTAATTGCAGTCATTTTCTTGTGATGTTATCAGCAGAAATTACTAAGAAAGAGTAGTTTGCAACATTTTTATAGCAGTCATGCCTGATGATTGTATGTTGTCAGAGCTGAATTACTTATCTGTTGAATGCTGCATTAGTTTTTGGTTCTTATGTCACTTTGTTTTGTCACCAAACAGATAACTATTTAATGTTCTACACGGGTATATTTTTGCTATATATTTTTTTTACATTCAATTTGTTGGTTAAGATAGAAATACAAATGGCATTATTAGTATTTGAAAATAACATGACGTAATGGTGATGATAACTTAGTACATATGCTCATGTTTATTATTTGAATTAAATATAAAAAAATTATTTAATTATTAACTGGATACAAATTAATTAAAATATTTTTTTTGTTTAATTAAATACTTTGATTATTAAGTCGGTTAAACAAAAAATATTTAATTAATTTTTATCCAGTTGATAATTAATTTTTTTTTTATATTTCATTCATATAATATACCTGAGCATATATAATAGGCCATCATCACCATTATGTTTGTAATTTTCAAATACTAATAATGACATTGTGCTTCTGTCTTGACCAACAAATTTAATGTAAAAATAATAATTAGCAGAGATAAGATTTGAATTAATTTTTGTGATTAAAAAGTTGGGCCAAAGTCCTAATCAATGACTGTAAAAATATGGTTTTTATGTACATAATATTAATTTCTTAGAAATATGAATAACAATATTAAATATATTTATTGTTTTATTAAAATATTATAGTTGTCCATCATGTAATTGATTTACTTAAATTTACAAATCTTTTCCACAGAATTCATTTCCATTTGTAAATTCAATTTACAAAGCTTTTCAACAGAATTCAATAAACTCCTGATGAATGAACTTTAGCTTTGCAACTCATTATCTACTACTTTGGTGCAATAGGAACACTAAATTTTGTTTATTTTTTTAATTAGAAAATCTTTCTATAAAATAAGTGAACCTTGAGTCAAGTGCACGTGTTTGACTGAATTTATATGCTATTTAAAATAACTTATAAATTATTTAAGATCTGGTAAAATAAAATATCTAATAACTTATAAGAACTTAAAATAAGCTCCTTACACTACCCAGCCCCTACCTTAACACAAAATGTAAAAAATATTTTTTGTTAAATTTTTTTTTTTAAAAAAGTATAATAAATTATCAAAGAAATTATAAATTGTGTTAGTTAAACATTTAAACAATTTATAAGGATCTAAAATTAACATCGTATAAACTCTTAAATAATATATAAGATATTCAAAATAAGTTTAGTTAAACATCTTCTAAATTGGCGTGTACCTATTTTTTGGTATATAGGGACTGAGTTTTGGCAAGCCTACAACATTGAGTTTAATGTTTTATGTTTGGTCAAATCTGGATTTGGATCCCCTCCTGTGCATGAGGGTCTTGTGTAGGAGGAGGACTCTTGGATCACATATACTTGTGCGGGTGTGTGCGTGTGTAATTCAAGGTTCTCCCCCTGAACAGGACGAACTTCCTGTATAGGAGGGGATCTTCATCCGTCAAATCTATGTGTGTAATTGTCAGGCGAGTCGCATTTAGAACTTTTGAGATGCTTGAGATGATTCTTTAATGATATTGGGTTGAGATGATTCTTTAATGATATTGGGTACGAGGGTAAATATATAAAGTAATCATTGCTTTTTTTTTTTTTTTTTGGTCAGTCTCTTTTAAAGATGGAGCAATACACTAGTGATATAATCACCATACAAAATAAACACGCATTAAATATACATAAAAATAAAGAGGAAACATAAAATTTCATTCTTATTACCATTAGAAACTTTGAGAAAAACACTCTATTAATTGCTGATTCATCCGAAAATCACAAAACTCAGAACTCAATTTCAAATGACTAATAGCAAATGGGTGAGTCTGTGTGACGATCACTTGGTTATGCTAAAATATATGTTTGCCTGAGTTTGTTTTTTGAATTCGGGCACTATTTTGCAAATGATAATTGCAATGTTTGAGAACGTGTTGACCGATTTCATTAAGCGTAGCATCCACTTGTATATTAGACTCATTTACGCGGTATGTGATTCTTTGTAAATTTATATTGGATTTGATTAAATTTATTTTAAATATTTTATAAACTATATCTATTAGTGCCTACTGCGTGGACCTCGGAGAAGGTCTTTTTAAATTTGTTTTAAAATTAAATAAAATATAATTAGAATTTAATATTAGTAAATATAATTAAAAGCTAATTAGAATTAAATATAAAAAATGCTTACATGAATGTTGGTGGTGAGGTAGTAAGTTGACTCCATTGTCTTCTGGTTCACCGGGTGATTAAAATTTAGCCTCTTAAAGTAGAGGGCTCTCATCCGTGCTTCCTCTTCTATTATAAACCAAATAAAATAAATAATTTCATATTAAATCTTAAAAATTTATAATTGAGTATTAAAAAAACCAAATACTTACAAAAGTGAGTTGATACTCGTAGATAGTTCGGGAGCTAGCCCAATATTTGACAATGTCTTGTCCGGTAGGGTCGTTCATTGGTCCTCCTTGGCCTTCTAGGACCTGGCCTGAAATTTCAGACTTGTCCAGCATGCCACAGAGTTTTCCAAATATGCCGATCATTTCGTGCATCCCAGGTTAAGCTCCAACTTCTGCCCCTTTCTCCAAATCCTATTCATATTGTAGACGATGTTCTTATATTGATCCTACACGTTCATGTAGATCATGGAGTGTATAACACCGTCGTGTCTCTCATCCTAAACACATTATTATTGTAACTAAGTTCATAATAAATAAATAAAAAAATTAAAATTTTTATTATTCTAAAAATTAATAAATATAAAATATGATATTTATACCTTAAACTTCTCGAAATACTCATTTTTCTTTTGGTCTGATACTATAGTCCACGATGTAGTGCCATAAGACACCTTTTTGATGGATTCTGAAATGATCCGGACAACCTTGTTACTGAAAATTGAACTGTATCAACAAAAAAATTTCAAATTAATATTAATAGTATATATAAATTAAAACTAGAAAGTAATTAAAAAATTACTTAAATCCCTCCAGATAGCATAATGGATATAAGACAGTCCCGTATAGAATGCCACCGTGAAGAGAATGTGGCGCCAACAATTGAGAAGAAGCCACAGGTGAAGAAAAGGGTGTCATCGTACGGTCCCGTCGAATCTTAGGGACGATCAGTCTCAGCGATCCCGATCTTTCCCCTCTTCCATCTTCTCGTACCCTGATCTTGACCCTAAGTGTCACCCTACTCACTCATCCATAACAAACTTAAATTAAATTTAATCAAATATCAATGGTTTAATAAACCCTCTAAATAATCACCTCCTAAATCTAAACATGCTCAATTATGCATACTTAACTAATCAACTAATAAAAAATTCAACAAACCATCATCCAATTCAAATAAGATTTGCTAAATATACTCAACCAAACAACTAATTAGATTCAATAAAACTATCATCTTGATTATTCAAACTTGATTAACTAATTAACTATCTAAATTTAACACACCAACTTATTAATCCTAATGAACTAAATTCCAACATGTATATATATATATAAACCTAATAATCCTCTTATAATCAACTGTAATAAACATGATATATGTACATAACAATCATCGTACTTGTATAAACATATATAATCAACTAATCACTTTATATAAATATATATAAACGTAAAAAAAATTTATGATTTACTGTAATAAACATAATAATCATTTTAATTATATAAACATGCATAATCAACTAAGCATCTTTTTATAAAAATGCATAAGTATACATATATATAAACATACAAAATATGTATTAAAATAAACTTAAATGGTTAAAATAAAAAAAAACTTACGTTTAATATCCGAAAAAAGCGGGCAATAGGCGACAAATGAGGAAAGATTATGTGTGTTAACTGAACTGACTATGTCTATTTATAGGTGTGATAAAAAAATTGGGTGGAGTACACCACGATGCTTTTGGGAAGACTGAAACTTGTGTAGGTGCTCAAAATTTTAAATATTTTATATAGGTGAAAAATCTTTTTCAACCCCCATCATATCGTATTTAATGTTGTTGCATGAATAGTACAATGAGGTGACTTGTCGCTGTTCACTCCGACACAAATGATAAGACATGTTAATTTTAATTGATAAAATTTTAGTGGTACTACTGAATAGGGTTTCAAACGAATCGAATCGAATATCATAGTTTTGTATTTGTATTTGAATAATAATCGAATCGAATCGAATTCGAATCATAAAAATTCGAATACGAATATCATAATTCGAATACGAATACCTAATCGAATCAAAAGTATTTGATTCATTTACAACCCTCGGGTAAGAGTTTGAAATATAGGTGCATATGATATCTAGATTATTATCTAATGAGCTTACATTCTTAAAATAATAGTAATTATAGTAGCCATAAATTTCTAATGGTCTATAATCTTAAAATAATAATAATAACAATAATAATAATAGCAATAATTATATTAACTATTAAGTCTATTATCATTATAATATTTATAAAAAAATATTTAATCGAATATTTACGAATATCGAATCGAATATCATTATTTTGTATTCGTATTTGAATAATAATCGAATCGAATCGAATATTTGTAATCGAATTCGAATCATAAAATTTCCAATACGAATATCAAAATTCGAATATGAATACCGAATCGAATTAAAATTATTTTATTCGTTTACAACCCTACTACTGAATATACGATTGCACTAGTGAATGCTACTATTCAAAACTATTCACTGTTGAACAAGTACTGTGCATTTCTAACTTATCCAGGTTATGTGACATAGATTGTCACTGTTTATTGATGTAACTATTTTTTTCGATCTATTCTTTTGATAAAACGCGACTGTATTATTAAATATACCATTGTACTATTGAATTTATTGCTATAGTATATCCATTACTATGCGCGATTTAACTGCCACGGTTCACGTTTCGTAATCTTTGATTTAAAAAAATATATATATATCTTGATTATGTACTATTGAATATGCAATTTTGAAATACTTATACTATATTGAATATTTTGTGAGTGCACTATAATATTTTTTGTTGTACTATATTAAAAAATTTTGATAATCCAATCATATACCGTTCGTCCAATTTTTTTTTCAATCAATCAAATGCATAAAACTAAAAAAAAATCTTAAGTTCATGAAACTATCTCTTTACACTCAAAATCTACAAAAAAAAAAAAAAAATCATTGTACAAAGTTCCACAAAAACCAAAATTCACAGACAAATCAACACCATTACACTATTAAAATTTATCAACAACTACAACAAATGAATAATGGGTGAATTCCTATGGGGGTACTAAGTGTTAAGACACTTTACTGTGGGCACACACAAAAAAAAAAACTTTACTGCCCAGAACGAGAACCTATTAAAAGTACTATTACTATAGGGTAATGTAGGGTGGTGTGGGGTGCTGTAGGTTGGAGGCTTCTCTCTCCTCTCTCCTCTCTCCTCTCTCACTTCTTTCACTTGAATAATTCTTCCACTTAAATAACCCCACCCACCCATTCAATTTCAATAAATACCCCCCACCCCCAATAAATACCTTCGATCCTACCTTTTCCATTTTTCAGTTGGTCTCATCTCTCCTCTCTCCCACCTACTCAATTTCAATAAATATCCCCCACTCAATTTCAGAAATTCCGGCAAAAGGAGTCCAGCAAGGCTGCAGTGTCTTCTTCTTCTCCGGCGCGGGACGGCGGCAATGGCGTGAGTTAAGACGATGGAAGAAGAGTCGCCAGAAATCAGAAGAAGACGATGGAAATCAGAAAAAACGACGGTTGTGTCGCCGGATTTCTGGAGAGGCTTTCCTTTCAGCCCTTTAAGGAACTCGCCGGCGGAAAGTTTCGATTTCTTTTTTTCATTTTTTTGTGCAATGTAACTCACCTTTTTTATTTTTCATTTTTTTATTTTTCATTTCTTTGAGGCTCAACTGCAAAAATATAGTCACTGAAAGTTTCACTTGGTACCTTTTCCATTTGCAGTTGGTTTCTTTGATTTTAGTCAATATTTTAGTACCGATTATTGCAGTTGGTAGTCAAGATTTTTCATTTTGCAGCTAGTACCTTTTCCATTTTTCAGTTGGTAGTCAAGATTTTATTACCGATTGGAGAAAATTGCATTTTTGCTTTATTATAAGATGTCATATCTCTGCATTTTAATATTCTTGCATCTTTTGGCTTTACAAAAATTGACTAAGCCCATAGATATCTTTACTCCCATAAATATCTTAACTTCATAACTGTAAGCAATTTGAATTACTCTTATCAATTTGAATTTTTATTTAACTTCGTCTCTTAACACTCCCATATATATCTTCTCCCATAAATATTTTTACTCCTCTCATATCTCACCTATTTGATATATTTAATTTTGAAATTATTTTGGGTACTATAAATTTGAAATGGTAAGAAATTTGCAATTGAACTTATTATTCGATTTATTTGAACTTTTACTTTGTTTTGGAACTTATGAATATTCCGAAAAACAACTTAAAAATATTTAAATTAAAAAATATATAACAATAGAAATTAATATATTTAAAATAAAAAATGTTATAAAAGGAGGGAAAAATGAATTCAAATAAATTCATAAAGAATAGTATTTTTAAATTAAAATTATAAATAATAAAAAAGTGTATATAAAATAAAAAAAATAAAAAATTATGATGGTTGAATTGATTGATGACAGATTTGATTGATAAAGGAGAGAGAGTGAGTGAAGGAAAGAGGAGAGAAGAGAGAGAAATGAGAGTTGTTACGATCGTTTGAACTTTAATTTTTATTTTAAAACTTGTGAATGTTTCGTTTTTTTATAACTAATAATATAACTGAAAATCTAATATATTTTAACAAATTAATTATAATTATTAATAATTAAATTTAGATACAAATATTTAAAAAAATATAAGTACAATTTATTTATATAATTATAAAAAAAAGAAAGTAAAAATGTGGGGTGGGGTGGGGTGGGGTGGGGGGTGGGGGAGGGGAGAGAGGTATAGGTGGGGTGGGGAGGGGGATGTGGTGTGGGATGGGTGCCTACAAATATAGGCTAGGTGTGTGCTAAGTGTAAAATGTGTTGGGAGCAAAAAATATAACAAGTTGATATCCCATAGGTAATTTCCCATGAATAATATCCATCTTAAAAAAAAAAAACAGAAAAATTGAACTAAAGAACAAATCCCGGAATTAAAATTTGAAATCCATAATTACTCCCTTCATCACCTTTTTTGGTTGATCTATTCAATGAGAGAGAGATATGATCGTTTATGAGAGAGATGAGAATTTTTTTAATTTGGTTTGATTTGGTGTGAGTGACTGCTATTGTCAATATAAATTCTAAAAAAATAGTTATTGTCAATATAAATTCCAGGCCCGATTTCATGACACAGGTCAAAGGTGGTGGTTTGCGACTGTCTTAGACGGTTACTGAATGTAAAAAATTCAATCTTCACTCTAAATTTTCAGATTAGCGACTGTTTAGATGGTTATTAGATGTACAGACAACTTAATATCAGAAACCGTTTTCAAGACTTGAGTCAAATTATTGGTTAGTGGCTGCCTAAGATGGTGGCTAAATATAAATAAAAAAAAATTATAGTACAAGATTTAAATAGCAGTCACTAAATCAATTTTTGTACTTTGAGACCGCCTAAGCCATTGTCAAACTCATCCAATTAACAATTGCCTGCATCTATTGTCACGCCCCAAATTTTCAAAAAAACAGTTTTAAGAGGAGACAATCCCGAATACCTAATGTAAACGAACGATCCAAAACTTTAAATAAGAAATAACGAACTCCAACGGTAAAAATTAGG
>JAPKLY010000091.1:295088-323685 GCA_026898435.1 Prunella vulgaris
GTTACACATGCATTTGAAAATAAAACTGCCATAATGTTTATTAGGCTGCTGTAAAACCGAAAGAAACGGTTTGTGAATTAAATTTGGGTAGTAAAAACCTGATTGTGGTGTTGTTAACTCTTTAACTGTTAGTAAAAACCTGATTGTAGTGTTGTTAACCGTTTTTAAATTAGAGAAAGTAACAGGGCTGTTACATCTAAGGACGCCAAATCTAGAATTTTTTTATCATTGGGCTAAAGTAGTATAAAATCGGTCGCTAATGCATAATATTAGTGATCGATCTTAAGGCGATTGCTAATGCATAATTTTAATTTTAATTTATTAATAATATATATTGATGAAATTTATTTAAGGGTGTTTTACATATTGGTTCAAAAAAATCACTATATTTACAAATTGATTCATAAAAATTTGCACGGAAGTGTTTTTTGTGTTTGCACGAAAGTTTTTTTTTTTGCACACAAACCAATTTGTAATTTGTACGAATTTATTGAACCAATTTGTACTTTTTTTTATTTAAAAAATCAAGAAATTACGTGTATACACATGCACTCATGTAAATAAATAGTAAAAAAATTAAAAAAATATTACTCTCTCCATCCCCTTATAAGTTGCTCACAACTTTTGTGTACTAATATCAAGAATGATATAAAAATATTGATATAGTACAGGTGATGTGATGGATAAATATGAAAAAGTCATGAGAATAGTGTAAAAAATATTGAAAATAATAATAAAGAAATGGATAGTAATTTCAAAAAAAGGTAAAAAAGCAAATGATCAACATATAGTGGGACGGACGAAAATGACAAAATGAGACACCTATAGTAGGATGGAGGGAGTATTATTTTATAATTTTATTGAAAAAATTTAATTAAAACGATCAAGAAATTAAGATGTATTATTATAAGTACTCGTTTTAGTAAAATAAGATTACAAAGATGATTATTTTATAACTTTTTAAAATTAAACACTATTTTTAAATTAATTTAATATTATATAAATATGTAAAAAAATAGTGTATATACATAATTGTGTTAATAAATAGAAATTTTTTTTTACAAAGATGATTGTTGATATGGCGAACTAATACGTCGGTTTCAGAAATAATCCCCAAGGTTTGCCAGGTCTCCAGAGCCCATCCGAGCTGGAGAAGGTCCAGAGCTCGCCCGTCTGTGGGTACACCAGAGCTCGCTCGACTGTGGTACATCACTGCGCGATACTCTGGAATCTGGTCAAGACTCGGGAGCTCGCCCGACCAACCAAAGCTCGCTGGGAGCTCGCCCATGAGCTCACTTGTTAGTCAATAGGACCCCGATGGCGCGCTCTTTTTCCCTCCGTCCGGTTTATCCACAAGGGTGGTTTACGGCGAGGTTTTTAATGAGGCCCATCTAGTCTAAGGCATAGTAGTAGGACGAGGCGTGATAGAGGAAACAGTGTGAGAGATCGAGACGAGGGTAAGGAACCCTCGTCAACACCGGAAGCCACATAGGCTCGTAAGGTGCCCTCTCACACTCACACACCTATAAATAAGACCTCTCTTGTACTATTCACACAATTCACACAATTCTGAAAATCAATACAACTCCCATTACAATATTTCTCTCTCTAAGCCCTCTTCTCTCCCTCCCCAAGAACACAAAATCATAAGATTATTGTTTGGTAGAATTAATTCGTTGTAAAGCCATATAACAAACACAATCAGCAAATTCTATCAACAATTTGGCGCTAGAAGGAGGGGGGCCTTTGAACCTGAAAAATTAAAAATCTCAAGAACGAAAAAGTTAGGGTTTGGTTGAAGGTTTGAAGATTTGAAGGTGTTCTTGATAAAACTCAAGAACACTTGAAGATACACATACACCTTCATCCCTTGAACGAAGAACCCAGATTTCCGGACAAAAACCAGAGTCTTCGGATTTCACGAAATCGGTCTGGAACAAGTTTTCAAACGCGCGCGTGCACACGAATAAACCAAATTTTGGATAATTCGTCACACGTGAGGCTAGACGAAAACTTGCACAGCTCCGCCTAAGCTGGACGACCACCACTCTTGCGACCTCCCTCCACTCCGACGCCCTTTAGCAAGTTACCCCCTCCGAAACCCAAAAATGGCTAACACTCGAGCCGCCAAGGGACAGGCCTCCGCAGCTGCGGGAAGGTCTAAAGGGGGTGATCAAAACCAGGCCGAGGTGGAGACCTCACGTCAGGTGTGGAGACATCACAACCACCTCCCCAGAAGAGCACCGCAGCTCCGCGACCTCCGCGAGTTGCGGTGACCCAGGAAGACTTGGCTCCCGCTCTGAGGGACCTGGTCAGCAATCCTGATGAGCTCCAACGCACCATCGCGACCCTACAGAGGTTGCAACAACGACAGCAGGATAAACTCGCCCTGGTACCCCGACGAGTTCTGGATGCCGAAGCCCGAGAGCAGACCAGGCCCACTCAGGGCACCCAGACCAGAGGGGACTACAGCGTACTCCCCACCGAATAGGAGGCGAGTTTGGCGCAAGCCCGCCAGCGTAGGGAGAGGACTGGTAAGGCCAAAATGGTGGAGGAGGGTCCTGCTCCCTACGCGGGAAGGGAGTCGGCATACACCGGGGCATCTGGCACCCACCAATCACAAAGGAGGGAAGTCCTCCAAGGCTGTCTGGGCCCAAGATACGAAGAGAATGAGCGTACGGCGGCCCCAGCTGCGTCCCATGGGGACTCCGATCAGCAGCCACGCAGATCAGCCCACGAAAGGCTGAGGAGGCCCGCCACTGACCGACTGGGTCCCCACGGCGGACGCCAATTCCAGCCCGTCACTGAGAGGTCACCTCAGAGTGAGGCACCTCGGGGACGTGCGTCTGCGAGACGCACGACCTTTGAGCACCCTCCACCGGAGGTAACCCGAGATGACGAGCTGACCTCACTGAAAAAGGCCGTTGAAATGCTACAAGCACAAGTAGCAGCCAAGTCTGGCGGACCTGACACCACGGCTCTCCCCGCCTCTCCATTGGCACCTGCCATCCTCCGCGCACCGGTCCAGAAGAAAATTCAATTCCCAGTGATGTCCGCATACGAAGGCGAATCGGACCCGAAAGTCCACCTGGCCAAGTACGCGGACTTCATGATTTCGGTCGGCGCCACCGACTCCACCCAGTGCCGGAACTTCCCACTGACCCTAGGGGATCGAGCTCACCGATGGTTCTCTTCACTCGCCCCGGGGTCAATCTGCTCATTTGGCCAACTCTCACGGGAGTTCTTGGCCCACTTCTCTGGGTTCGGGTCCTACCTTACCCAGAAACACCGACTCGCCAACATCCACCAAGGCGAGAGCGAGACCGACCAGCAGTACCTGGAAAGGTTCGACAAAATTCTGCTGGAAGGCGAGCCGGTGAGTGAAGACACCAAGGTCATCGCAGCGATGGCCGGACTCAGGAGGGGCACCGACCTCTGGAAGGAGATGCACCTCGCATGTCCCAACACTTATAGCGAATTCCGCCACAAGGCGGGGGTGTTTGTGGCTATGCAGGAGGCACTACTGAAAGAAGTTGGTGCCCACGAGGAAAGGAAGCCCTACGGGAAGAAGTCCGGGGGCACCTACAAAGCTCCCCGGAACTTGAAGGCCTTTGGCGAGAGAGACGAGCTCAAAGAAAAGCTTAATCAGGTCCTCACTGTCTCCGTTGACCACGTCTTCACTGCCGTCAAAGGCAAGGCCATGCTGGAGGAGCCAAGGCGGATCCGCCAGGACCGCACGAAGCTCAACCCCAATAAGTTTTGTGCCTACCATCAGGCCATCGGCCACTTCACCAGCAAGTGCCGAGAGCTCCTCAAGCAACTCTGGAAATTTTACGAGGAGGGGAAATTGGCCGAGTTCGTGAAGAAGGCCCCAGCTAAGAGACCGAGGTTCGAGAGGAGGGCTACCTCCGATGACGAGGAGGAGGAAGCAGACCAACCTGGTCCCCATCACAGACGGAGGGCACCTCCCCAACCTCAGAAAAACATGGAGCCTACTCGGGAACTCTTAGTCCTTGAGGAAGAGATCGGAGCTGCCGGGGGTCTCCTGGACGGGGGATCCTCCATATCTAAGAAAAAAAGGAAGGCCAAAATCCGGGCCATAAACCAAGTCCAGGAGGGCAGCTCCGGCCCCAGGACCGTCTCACAGTTTACTGATGAGCTGACTTTCTCCGCGGCGGACCTGGAAGGGGTACTGATGCCCCACAACGACTCGTTGGTGATAACCGCCAACATCTTGAACGTCCGAGTTCACAGGTTACTTGTGGACACCGGCGCATTCACCAACATCCTCTTCAAGTCCACTTTGGATGCCTTAGGTGATTTTGAGTCGTATCTGGAACCTAGCAATGCTAGGATAGTGGGGTTCGGAGAAGCTGTAACCGTCCCCCTAGGTAGTGTTAGGTTGAGCGTCCAACTTATATCGGCTGAGGACCCCGAAAGGAGACTGACTAGGCTCATAGATATCCTAGTTGTCGACCAGCAGTCCTCCTACAACGGGTTCCTTGGCCGCCCTTTTATTAATGAATTCAAAGCGGTGTGTTCGACCTACTACTACTGTTTAAAATTCCCAACTCCAAAAGGTGCCGGAACTATAAAAGGTGACCAGAAAAAGGCCCGAGAGTGTTTACTCCAAATCAAAGATGGTCGGGTCAAGAAGTCTGTTACACAAGTCCACATCCTCGAAGAGGACGTACAGATTCCTACAGACGAGCCAAACATCCTAGACGTCATTTCGGTCGAAACTGAGATGATGGAGGTAGGCGATTTGTCAGAAATCAACCAAGGCACTGGACCTGTGCAAGACACGCAACCGACACCAATGGAGGACTTGGAAGAAGCCCAAGTGTTGAGACCTGCGCAGGGGTCGGTACCTGCGCAGGGACAGCAGCCTACTCCCATGGAGGTAGCTGATGAGGCCCAAGGTGGGGGACCTGCGGGAGGTCAAGAACCCACACCAATGGACGTTGACCCGACTCCCCAAGTCACCACACCATCCCAAGCTGACAGACCACCAGAGGTGTTCGCAGCTGACGAGCTCGCCCAAGCTGAGAGCCAATCCGATGACCTCGAACCGCGCATAGGCCACGAGCCTGCACAGATGTCACAAGGGGAGTGGGACGAGTTCATCAGCGACCCGAGGTGGAAGAGTCAAAAGAGAAAAGCAACCCCCATGGAAGAATTGACGGTACTCCCGGTGGACCCGGAAAGGGACTTAGAACTTTTCATCGGTTCTGAGTTACCTGAACCGTACCGGTCGAGGATGGAGCTCTTCTTGATGACCAACATGGACGTGTTTGCCTGGTCTCACGAAGATATGACGGGAATCCCGTTGGAACATGCTTGCCACAGACTTAACATAGACCCGACGAGGAGACCTGTACGCCAAAAGCAGAGGAAGTATGGACCAGACAAGTACGCAGCTCTAACAGTTGAGGTAGAGAAGTTGTTAGACAACAGGCTCATCAAGGAAGCTCTGTGTCCGCAATGGGTCGCGAACCCCGTCCTAGTGAAGAAACACAATGGGACGTGGAGACTCTGCATTGACTTCACAGACCTGAACAAAGCATGCCCGAAGGACAACTTCCCACTACCTCACATTGACCAGCTAGTGGACAGCACTGCAGGCCATGAGATGATGACATTCATGGATGCTTTTGCGGGCTATCACCAGATAGCTCTACACCCAGATGACCAGGAACACACGGCGTTCTACACTAACAAGAACATGTATTGTGGGAAAGGATGCCGTTCGGACTCATCAACGCCGGAGCTACCTACCAAAGATTGGTGAACAAAATGTTCGACCAACACATTGGCGAATCCATGGAGGTGTACGTGGACGACATAGTTGTCAAGAGTTTGAGAAAGGAGGACCACCTGGGCCACCTGAAACAGACCTTCGACATACTGCGCCACTACAACATGAAGTTGAACCCCAAAAAGACCAGCTTCGGCGTACACTCTGGGAAGTTCCTGGGGCACCTAGTTAGCCAGCGGGGAATTGAGGTCAACCCAACACAGGTCCAATGCATAATCGAGATGGGTATACCCGATTCCGTCCAAAAAATTCAAAGGCTGACAGGGTGCATGGCAGCCCTGAACAGATTCATCTCCAGGTCCGGCGACCGAAATCGTCCATTTTTCGAGGCAATTAAGGCAAACACACAGAGGTACAAAGAGGCGGCCAAGGCCAACAAGCTCCACCTCAAAAACCACTTCGTCTGGACAAATGAATGCCAACGAGCCTTCGAAGATATCAAAACATACCTGGCGGATACACAGGTTCTGTCGAAGCCAATACCTGGAGAGAAGCTGTATCTGTACCTAGCCGCGTCGGAGGTGGCCATCAGCTCCGTCCTGGTCCGAGAAGAGGCGAAAAAAAACCTACCAGTGTACTACGTGAGCCAAGTCTTACATGAAGCTGAGTTGCGGTACACCCCAACAGAGAAGCTGGCTTATGCACTGGTGATGAGTGTTAGAAAATTGAGGCCTTACTTCTTTGACCATCCAGTAGAGGTGCTGACAACGTTCCCACTGCGTCAAATACTACAGCACCCAGACACTGCCGGACGCTTGCTGAAATGGTCACTGGAGATCAGCCAATACGGAATAATGAACAGCGATCAAGGGACAAGCACTTGCCGACTTCATCGTTGAGCTAACTTTCCCACAAGATCCGACGAGGGGGAGTATAGCTCTGTGGCATCTCTACGTGGATGGATCATCAACTAGCATGGCAGCAGGCGTCGGCGTGGTCCTGATCAGCCCAGACAGACAAGTCTTCACCTCCGCAATTCGGTTCGACTTTCGAGCAACCAACAATGAGGCGGAGTATGAAGCGTTGATAGCAGGACTTAGGCTATCATTAGCTGTGGGGGCAACCAATCTTCAAGTTTTCGGAGATTCCCAGCTAATAATATCCCAAGTCCGGGGGGAATATGAGGCAAAAGACCAGCAGATGATGACCTACCAAAAGATAGCCGCACATTTAATCTCGATGTTTACGCAGGTCTACATCAATCAGATACCACGGCTAGAAAACACACAAGCAGACGCCCTAGCCCGGCTAGCTACCAGCAATGGCGAAGCCAAATTCACGGAGGTTGTGATCACCACACTAAAAAACCCCTCGACGTTCGACTACAAAGTAAATCAAACCTCGAGCGGGGGGCAGGAGGACAGTGAAGGTGGTGAAGATTGGTGCACTCCAATCCAAAAATACCTAATAGACGGAACAACCCCCGTGGACACCTGGGAAGCTAGCCGGTTAGTAAAGCAAGCTGCCAGATATACACTGCTGGACGGCCAACTCTATAAACGTGGATTCTCTCTACCCCTACTCAAATACCTAACTAAGAAGCAGGGGTCCGAAGTGTTAGAAGAAATTCACGAAGGGATTTGTGGGAGTCACGCGGGGGGGCAAGCATTGGCATATAAAACGATCAGACAGGGCTACTACTGGCCCACTCTTCGCAAAGATGCCATCAGCTTCGCTCGAAGGTGCCGAAAGTGCCAACTTTTCGCACCTAACATCCACTCCCCAGCCAACCAGCTTAAGTCGGTTTTCAGCCCATGGTCTTTCGTGAAATGGGGTATCGACTTGATCGGCCCATTTCCACCTGGCAGGGGCGGTGTAAAGTTCGCTGTCGTAGCAGTAGACTACTACACTAAGTGGGCTGAGGCCAAAGCTCTCACAACCATAACCCAAGAAAGGATGATCGGCTTCATTTGGAAAAACCTGATCTGCAGGTTTGGACTCCCGCAGTCGGTCATCACTGATAATGGAAGGCAGTTCGATGGACAGAAGTTGAGGGACTTCTGCAGTTCATGGAACATCAAGAAGCACTACTCAACTCCATATCACCCCCAGTCGAACGGCCAAGTCGAGGCGGTGAACAAGATCCTGAAACACATATTGAAGCTCTGCCTCGAAGAAAAGAAGGGGAGCTGGGCAGACGAACTCCCGGAGGTCCTATGGTCCTATAGAACTTCCTATAGGGCCAGTACCGGGGAGACCCCGTTTGCCCTAGCCTTCGGAACTGAAGCCGTAGTACCGGTTGAAGTCCAGAACAAGACTTGGAAGGTGGTGGGATACGATGAAGAGAAGAATGATGAAGCCTTGGCAGTAGAAAAGGATCTGATCGAAGAGACCAGAGCTTCATCAGAAATGAAGAACACCACCTACAAGCGTAGAGCGGAAAAGTATTACAACTCACAGGTCCGAGACCGAAAATTCAAGGTCGGAGACTTGGTGTTAAAGAAGAAATTGATGGCCCCACCAGGTGTATTCGGTTCGAACTGGGAAGGACCATTCCGAGTCACCGCAGCCTGGCCAAATGGCACCTACGATCTAGAAGACGCAGAAGGTAAGGCTTCGTCATACACCTGGAGCTCGGCACATCTAAAAAAGTTCTACCAATAGACTATAATCCTGTAATAGATTAGTCGAAGGTTTGCATCAGAAGTGTAGATGGCAACCGATGTAAATTACGTTGCTGTGAAAATTTAGAAAAATTCCCAAGTGTTTGGACCTGTGCAGCTCCCCAACCAGGCGAGCTGCACCTGGTCGCCCACTGATCCTGGTAGCTAGCCAAACCTAGCTCGCCCACATGCTCAAAAATCCACAATGCGCAAGGTCTCAAACGTTGTAATTAAATAGCTCGAAGGCAAAGGCCAAAGTGCCCAAGGTCGCGAAGGTACCCTCCTTAAAGGGTTGCTAAGCACCTACTGCCGTAAGTTAGAAAAATTTGCGAAAAAGATGAAGAAACGTCTAAGGCAAGGTTCATGAAACCCAATGGCCCAACGTGAATCAATCGAAGTGTAGTTCGCCGCCCTAAGCGGTCTAAGACGAACGATTCACAGCCCTAAGTGGCATAAGACGAAGAGTACGCACTCTCAGAACAGAGGTACAATTCGTAGTCGTAAGTGACGTAAAACGAACGATTCGCTTCTCAAAGTAGAATAAGACGAACAATTACGTACCAGAAAAATAAACAAAAACGAGCTATTCTAAAAAATTATAACGTAAAAGCGCAAATACATAAAGGAAAAGAGTTAGGCAAAAAATGCTCGGCTTATATTCAAAAGGATACTTAAGAGATTTTCAAGCCAAAAATATACTTGAAAAAATCCTAAGTATGAGTAGTGGTGCTGGCCACAAAGGCCGACCAGCTGGCCGTCTTTGAATTACAAAAAGCTCCTTCTGGGCGAGCTGCATCTGCCCGGCGAGCTGAATCTACTTGAACGAAAAGTAAAGCTACAAAAATGGGGCTCCTTCTGGGCGAGCTCCGCAACCCAACGACCTACCGAAACTTGGAAAATGAAAACTAAACTAAGAAAGCAATAGTAAAGAGGGCCTAAGACTCGGGGTCGGCGACCTCTGGAGTGGGGGCGACCTGGCGGATGGGCATGGCGAGCTCGGCATCAGAAGTGATGTTCCCGGAGAGTCCCCACAGACCTCCTGCATCTGCTCCATGGTCGGCGGGACCTCACCTCCAGCTTCCCCCTTGGCACCTTCAGTCTCTTGGGTGAGGTCGGCAGTCAAGACCTACTTCGTCTGGATAATGTTGAATTTTAGACGAGCAGCGTCGAGATTGATCCCATAGCCCGCGAGGTCTCCAATATTCAATTCCGTGCCAGGGGGAATCGAGGACTTCTCCAGGTAGTCCTCAAACTCGCTGACGAGGGCTTCCCACTCGCTGTCATTATTAATCCGCGCCCATTGGAAGGACTGAATTACCTCAGCAAAGCAGAGCACGAAGCCCTTGTCGGTGGCAACCACCTCGGCGAGCTCAAGTGCCTCGGGCATGATGGCAGTGTCAGAACGGCCCCTGAGCTCGGCGATCTCCAGAGCCTGAGTGGCAACCTCCTCCCGCAGCTTGCGGCACTCCTCAGAATTCCCCCGGCTCTGATCCCGGAGGAGCCCTACCTCAACCCGGGTCAAGGCGAGCTCCTCTTCCCGAGCAGCAAGTGTCCGGCGAGCTCCTTCCAGTTCGGCCTGTTGTTGGCGGAGGTCGGCCTGGAGTTTTTCTGCCTTTTTAATTGCAAGCCGCTCCGCCTCCAGCGAGGCCTTTGCTTTGGACTCCGCCCTAGCGAGCTTCTCAAGCGCCTTCTTCCGCTCGTCGCCCACCTTAGTGAGCGCTTTATTTGTATCATGGCGAGCTCTATCAGAGGCGGCGATATCATCGCTGACGAGCTGAGCCGCCGCCATCGCTGCACAGGCATAGTGCATCGCCAGCCTCGTCTTGTCGGCAGGCTTCTGCCTCTCGATCATCCCAAGCTCCGAGGTGGAGAGGTATTTGGAGGCCTCGGTGAAAACCCGGTGAGCCGCCCCATCAGGAAGGTCCCTCGATGAATTCAGGGCCCGACACTGCTCGGCGATATGGAGAGATTCAGGTCGCTGCGGGAACTCGGCGGGGGTATACCTGCACATACTCAGATCAGTTAGCAAAAACCATGGAAATTAAAAAGGCTTCCAACTCAAAAGAGGTCGCCCACTTACCCAAACCTATCGCGGTTGAGCCCGAGCAGGGTATCGTCCTGAATAGGGACCTCGTAGGGAGGCGGCGAGGGCGCACTCTGAGGAGTTGGAGGTGCTGGAGAAGGTTGAACAGCAAGAGCTCGCCCTGACCCCGTTTGGCTTGATCCGGAGCCGCCCTTAGCCCTGGCTCGCTTGGCGAGGTGAGTTTTCTCTTCACTCACTCGCGAGCCATCTCCCCGGTGGAGAGCTCGCTTCGTCTGATGGGGCAGAGGTGGTTGAGTACCCCGTTCAGGGTTTGAGCCTCGGCCCGCCCCCTTTTTGGCTTCGGCGACCTTCTCCTTTGTTGGGGGAGATGCCGAGGTCTTCTGAGAGCCAGAGCCCCCAGCCTTCTCAGCGGCTTTGGCGAGCTCTAGCTTCTTGGTGGCGTCCAAGACCGCTCCCGAAGGGATGCCTTCCCTCCCAGGACGAGGCTTACCCATCTTCAGCTGCCGAGCTAGGAAATGATAAGCTTCGGGAACCTCAACGGGCGGGAGCTCGGCAATAGGACCTGCACCTGTATAACAAACAACCAAGTCAGTTCGGCGACCTTGACGTACAAGACAGCGAGCTCTGGAAACTCTATAATGAAAAGGTGCAAAACCTCGAGCGGCGAGGTGGTGTGGCGAGGTGATGAGACCGGCGAGCCGGCGGCAGTGGTGTTGACACAGATGTTCGATCTCACGGTCCTTTTTCTCCCGCAAGCAACACACCGTCCGCACAAACTCGAAACCTATCGAAACTTCCGGTCTCCCGCGGCTTGACTTGTGGCGCTTCAAACCTGCAAAAAGATAGATTAGATCAGTAATCTAATCCGACGCACACACACTAAGGTACGCCACCTACAGCTCACCTCCCCGTAGGTCTCGGGGGTAGGAATGCGCCCTCCGCGGCCATTGGAAGCTCGCCAATCCCCCCCGATGAAGAAGAACTGCTCCTTCCAATCCCGGATTTTGTTGGGGAGGTCGCCTAAAAATTTGCCCCCCGGGCGAGCTTGGAAAGAATAATATCCCTTCCCCTCCCTCACTTGTCTGATCACGATGAAGAGCTCGTTAATCTCCACCGTGCTCAGCCAGTTTTCATAGCCCTCGAGGCCGAAGACAGTCAGGGCGGCCAATAAATTACTCCATGCATTTAGAGTGAGTTGGGTAATGGCGAGGCCCGTGTCCGCCAAAAACTGCCCGATTATAGGGTAGAGGGGAAGGGTGAGCCCTGCCTTCAAGGTGTGGTAATTCATGGCTGTGAGCCCGGCAGGGGGGAGATCGGCCCGCTCTTTCTCCTCGGCAGGATACATAAAAATGTCCAGCGGGATGCGGAACCGCCTCCGAATATCCGGAAGGGCGAACTCGCTCATGATACTCTCCACCCCTTTGGCCTTCAGGGCAGACTTACCGGCGGCTTTTCGAATCGGAGCTCGCCGGGGTAGGGGAAAGCTCGCTCCCTGGGTCCTCACATATTCGCCCCAGTCGAACTCGTTCACGACCTCGGCAGAGACTTGGTGTTCAGGGAGCTTGAGGAAGGGAAAGTCGATGAAACGGAGGTATTCATAAGTGACCTCCGTCCTCGTATCCTCACCGACATCTTCGTCGACCTCACGGGCCAGCTCGCCAACAAGGTCACCGGCCCCAACCTCGGCGACCTCCTCCTGAGCCTCGGTCTCGGCGGCCTCCTCTTCGGCGAGAGTCACTGCTCCCCCGCGAGCTCGCTCTGAGTAATCCCAGAGTTCGCGGAGGGGTGATTCCTCACCAGAACTAGTGGCTTGCTCACTGGAGTCAGAGCGAACTGACCCCAAGAGCTCGCTACAGTCTGGGGAGGTTTCAGAGCTCACCCCAGAGCTCGTGGAGAGGACCACATGTGCTACTCGGGGGTTTGGAAGGTCATCGGTCATTTGTCCTTTGCCCAGATCACGATGCGGGGGGGTATGGCTCGAAGAGTTCTCAGACATAATGTAGGCGTTCGAAAACAAAGAACAAGGAAAGAGAAAGAGGAGAAATCTGGATCTCTACCTTGGCAGACACGTCTAGAGCAGAGGATTGATCGCCAGAAATGCGCTCTGAGAAATGAAGGAAGCAAAGTGAGGAAATTCTTCGTTTTCGCCTATTTATAGGCGCTGGGCACAAGCTCGAAGTTCCCGAAAGATCAGGGACCTTTTTGCAAAGAATTTGAAAAGTTATCATTATTGTGGGCGGGAATCGAGACACCAAGAGGCTTGCATGACGCTTGAGATCCCGCATCGTGTCGGCCGAGGCGACCTCCGAAGCGCAGCTCGCCTATTAGTTCGGCACCCCGGAAATAGTTCGCCAGACTTCAAGTTCTCCAGCTCGCCCACACATTGGACAAAGTCATGATGCGCGCGAGCTGGGGGCAAATGTTGATATGACGAACTAATACGTCGGTTTCAGAAATAATCCCCAAGGTTTGTCAGGTCTCCAGAGCCCATCCGAGCTGGAGAAGGTCCAGAGCTCACCCGTCTGTGGGTACACCAGAGCTCGCCCGACTGTGGTACATCACTGCGCGATACTCTGGAATCTGGTCAAGGCTCGGGAGCTCGCCCGACCAACCAAAGCTCGCTGGAAGCTCGCCCATGAGCTCACTTATTAGTCAATAGGACCCCGATGGCGCGCTCTTTTTCCCTCCATCCGATTTATCCACAAGGGTGGTTTACGGCGAGGTTTTTAATGATGCCCATCTAGTCTAAGGCATAGTAGTAGGACGAGGCGTGATAGAGGAAACAGTGTGAGAGATCGAGACGAGGGTAAGGAACCCTCGTCAACACCGGAAGCCACATAGGCTCGTAAGGTGCCGTCTCACACTCACACACCTATAAATAAGACCTCTCTTGTACTATTCACACAATTCACACAATTCTGAAAATCAATACAACTCCCATTACAATATTTCTCTCTCTAAACTCTCTTCTCTCCCTCCCCAAGAACACAAAATCATAAGATTATTATTTGGTAGAATTAATTCGTTGTAAAGCCACATAACAAACACAATCAGCAAATTCTATCAACAACGATTAATTTACAGTTTTATTAAAAATATTTCAATTAAAACCATAAAAACATGTATACATGTGCACTCATTTTAACAAATAGGGAAAAGATTATAAAGGCGATTATTTTATAAATTTATTAAAAATAATTTAATTAAAATGATAAAAAAAAACGTGTGTATATTTGTAATCTTGCTAATAAATAGTAAAAAAGATTATAAAGATGATATTTTACAATTTTATTGAAAATATTTTAACTAAACGATCGTCAAATATGTATGCATGCATGCATTCGTGTTAATGATTTATAATTAGTGAAAAAAGATTACAAAGATGATTAATTTAAAATTTAATTAAAAGTATTTTAATTAAAACGACGAAGAAAATGTATATATATACTTTGTGTTAATAAATTGAAAAAAATTTGCAAATGTGATTATTTTATAATTTATTTAAAAATATTTTAATTAAAATAATATAATTAAAAGTAATACTCCCTCCGTTCCACTATAAGTTCCTTTTTTGAACGTCCCACAATAAGTTTTTCATTCCATAAAAAGCAACAACACTGTTTCATATATTAATAAATAAATACCCTTTTCATAATTTTCCATTACTTTTTCACAACTTCCCATTACTTTTCACAATTTTTTATTATTTTATACAAAATTTAACATGTGACCCACCAAACAATAATAAATAAATACATTTAAAAAAAAAAAAAAAAAAACTTTAAGCGGGACAGAAAGAGTATTTTTATATCCAATTATAATAATTAACATAGTCAGAAACGCCTACTACTTCACGCCCCATCCCACAAGCCTTTGTGCTGCCATCACAAGCCTAATTAAGTTAAAATTAGTCTAAAAAAATTTAAGTATATTGGATAAATCTAAATACAATAAAATTTAGGAAAAAATACAAAATAATTTAATAAATTGACACAAATTATATATTGGTTTCGTACAAAAAAAAAAAACTTTCGTGCAAAAAAATATAATATCATGCAAATATTTTGAACTAATTTATAAATATAGTGATTTTTTATTTACGCCGAAGCACCCAAAAACTAGCTACTCATGTAATGTGGAATAGAATATTATAAAATTCAAAAAAAAAGTTGGAATAAAGTGACGGATAAAGCGGTGGAGGAATCGGATGTATTGGATTTTCCATGTTGTGTTGGGAATTGCAACCATGTGAAAGTAGTTGGTAACAAAAGCTCATGTTACACGCCAGTCCCACCCCATCCCACCCCCCATCCAAAAGGGAAAAAAATACATAAATAGTAATAATAAAATCTTTAAATTTTTTTCATTTTAATGTGATTCTTACAAACTAAAGTGATGTTTTTACAATTATTTTGGTTTTACAGTACGTTGGATTCAGTGAATCTCATAATTAAATTTTTTTTTTTACTAATCTATTAATAAATACAGCAAAATGAATTAATCTGTTGGTATTTACGTATTGTATCTTATTCTGAATTAGATATACAAAATCATATGTATATTCAAGTCTATAAATTGGTATGAATTATTTCAATATGAGTTTATTTTGAGACGAGCGAATTCCTGAGAATGAATTCTGTCTGTTCTGTGTTTACTTACGTTTTTGTCTGTTCTGTGTTTACTTACGTATGTTTCTCATATTAATGTTTTTCAAGCCAATATTAATAGAGAATATTAGGAATATCTGAATACGGTAGTTAATTAATAACTCTCATATTAACTTGTCTTCTCAACTTCTCAATTAATTATTATCCACAACTCATACGTGGAATATATAATAAATACATTTAAATACTTCTTCCATCCCCCAAATTTATTCTTATTATTCTTTTAAAAATTATTATTTTATTATCACATTCATAAACAATCACATTATTCTCTAGTGGACTCCACAATTATTCCACGATATCTTCACTTTATCTATTTTATCTCATTTTTCTTAAAACTCGTGCCTACACAAATGAGAATAAATTTGGGGGACGGGGGAGTATTATTTACATCTTCCAGTCACATATGAAGTTTAATGGTCTCTAACACATTTTCTTCATAAACCATATTCTTATTCAGACAAAATACCTCGTGTGACCCTAGGGATAGGGGTGAGCATGGTTCGGTTCGGTTACCGAACCGAACTAAATCACCAAAACCGACATAACCGAATTTATTATTATTAGAAACCAAAACCGAACCATATACATTAAAAACCGAAAAAACCGAAACCGAAATTTTCGGTTCGGTTTCGGTTTATAACCATATTAACCGAAATATCACTAGTTAAAATTGTGTGTGCGGAAACAGGGAGAGGAGAAGTGGTGATTTAGTGGTCGCCCGCCGTGAGCTTAGGCGGACGGCGACGGATTGGAATGGGGTGAGTGGCGTGAGGGTGGGGGAGGGAATTTCTGGAAGTGAGGCGCCGTGAGGGTGAGGGTGAGGGTGAGGGAGGGAATTTGGAAGGGGTAACTTACTGGTTTGAGGGTTAGGATTTTTTTTATCTATATGTAATGTAATTATATTTATGTAATATAATATTTATTTAATTTATTTATATATATTAGTAATAGTATTATACATTATAATTATATATATATATATATATGTTTAAATTCGGTTCGGTTTTCGGTTTTTCGGTTTTTTTACCCTAAAAACCGAAACCGAAACCGAAAACCAAAAGTTTAAATATTTAAAACCAAAACCGAACCGAATACCAAATTAACCGAACCAAATTCTTATTTCGGTTCGGTTCGGTTCGATTTTTCGGTTAAAACCGAACAGTGCTCACCCCTACCTAGGAATGACAAAATGACTCACCCCACAGCTGCCCCGCCCTAGCCCGCTCAGTTTGGGTTAGCCCCGTCCTAGAAATGGGGCAGGGCAGGCATGAGTTTGCACTTTACTGCCCTGCCCCGGCCCGCCCAATCATGCCTCATAGTATATATTCAACAAAATATAATATTTTATAATATGTAAAATACATTCTAAATATAATATTTCATAATATATAAAATAAATTTAATATATAGTATTTTATAATATATATAATAAATTTAAAATTATATTATTATTTATTTATTGTAATTCTAATCTAAAATAAATCAAAAAGTATTTTTGTTTAATATGATTTGATATATTTAGTGCATTATTTTTATATTAATATTATTTTATTTATCTGAATTATATATATTTATATATATGTAAAAAAAAATTTATATTTTAGGATGGGGCAGGGCGGGGCAGTCATGGGGCACAACATTCTGCCTCGCAATGGGGCATGGGCAGGGCGGGGCAGACATGGGTATTTAGATACCCGCCCTGCCCTGCCCCATTGTCATCCCTATGTGACCCACGAGTGCATGAGTTTCCATGCTATACACCCATTAGGAATATATGGCACCCCAATAAGAACAACTTGGATACTCCACAAGCTCATTATACCTCAGAACTCTTGAATATTTAACACCTATTGATTTATCTCTTTTGAATCCCTAAAAAACAGAGCATATTCAACTTTTTCGCAAAATTTATGTAATCATAATCAAGCACATAGTTTGATTGACTAGTCAATGAATCACAATAGAGTGTGTTAAACAAAGATATTCTTCCTTTCTCACTAAGTATCTACAGGCTCTCACTGTAACTGCTTTCCAAAATGTGCACCGCATCGCTCTTATTATTGAAAGCTATTGGTAATATGACAAAGTAACAATACTAAAGTGTAGACTTAGAAATATAGGAGAAAGTCTTAGGGTAAGTTTAATAAGGACTCATACTTAATGAGAAAACAAGGATATTTTTCTCATTTCCTTTTAGGGTCAAAAACACATGTTGTTTCTCAATAAACACATGTCACAATGTTTTTAACTTTCAAAGTAGGAAGTACGTGTCTTATTTGAATTTGACATCATGTAAATTTTCAAATCAAGTACATTCTATACACTTGACCCAGATATTCACTCACAAGTGAGATTATTACTTGGCGAGGCAACATTCATAAACCATTCACTTTTTTTGTTTTAGCACATTAGGTAGTGTTTAAGAAAATTATATTATTGTGCCTTTATCAAAAGTGATGACGGTCCAATTCAATCTTTTTATATATTTTATTATTTACTTAAACCTAATTTGTAATATGTAAAGGGAACTATATACGAAAGAATAAATAAAAAATTTACTGACTTGGTGTCTTTTTTAGATGAACTGATTCAATAAATATGTGCTTTCTCTTTATTTTTCGATTGTTCTACAATAAATGTACTTAATTAATATCAAAATATGTAATTACGTAAACAAAACTCAAATTGATTATTACATTTCGGAAAGTACAAAATTTTAATCCTAAAAACAATAAACAACTATCCCAATAAAATATACTCCCTCTGTCCCACATGCATTTGTACAATTTCTTTATTTGGACGTCCCACATAAATTTGTTCACTATTAATAAAATATTAATTTACGTGCACGCTCACAAAATTATACATATATTTACCCATATACCACTATTTTATATATATAACATATTTTTCTTAAAAAAATGTGTCATACCGTAGGGTGCAAATTCCTACAGGACTGAGGGAGTAGTATTTTATATGATATATATAAACAAGAAAGTGGAAATCTCCCTGGAGAGACTCAAGAATTTGACAGGGTTCAACAGTAAAAAAACTCTCTCTTCTTTCTCTCTCTCTCTAATTGCTCTGCCAATTTTTTTTTAAAATAGAGTTGTCTCTCCTCCTTATCACTCTTACTTATCTTCTCATGTAAAACCCTAATTGTTATTTCTTTTATCTCAATAACAACTCTGTCTGCTTCCACTATTTCTCATTATTACATAACTATCTGAAAACGAGAAAAGGAGAGAAAAAGAAGGAGAAACGCGTTCGACTCGTTTATATAGATGAAGGAAGGACCTCCATGCAAATAACAAAAATGGAGGAATTTTTCTGCAAAGTTATAAAATAACTGCCGCTCGTGGGCATAATTTTTAGGGGCGATTCCTCGATTTTCGGACCATGTGCGGTCATATTTGGCGAACAAGTTGTACGCGACCAACATCCTTCTCGCTCAAATGAGAAAACTAACATCTTACTCGCATACTAAAATGATCATCATTTTGCTCGCTCATAATTGAAACATTCCCACCTATTTAACAATCAATTAATATAATGTGACTCTAATTAATTTTGAATTAGAAGTCGTGCTAGGGTCAATTGTTGATAGGCAATCATAATCAGTGGTTAAGGAAGTTATGTAATTACGATTAGAGAAGGATTTGGTGCAATCAGCGAACAAATTAATCCAGGGGCGACCAAGTTTGAAAATAAGTTGGTCGCCATCCTGTCAAGAAAAAAGAGGCAAGCAACTCCATGAAGAAGTTGCTCGCCACCTAAGCACCCTACCAACCGACAATCAAGATGTTGCTCGCTACCACCTAAGAAGTGTCGATCAGAAGCATTAAACTAATGAAAGAATATGATTACCTAAACCCTTATATAGGAGCAGAGTTGATTAAATATCACTAGAGAAACCCAACGAACAACCTGCTCTGTAGGCGTAATACAGTTGCTTCGATAATATTTTGCACTTATCTTGATGGGTCACATGTCACAAACTTAAACATGGTGAAACAGTCATGTGTCACCACATGTTTAGATTTCGTCTATATATGTAACCAAGTAGGTGAAAAGGGAAGCTTTCATATGAAATGCAAGATTATTTTGCCAACTTAATACTTATAGTTCATCTTGCTAGCCACTCTTCATACACAACCCAATATCAAATTCTACATGTTATATAAGCTACATAATATTTTCTTTTACAAGATTATCAACAGACTGTCCTACCACAAAATATACTTAATTAATATATACTCCCTCTGTCCCGTAGGAATTTGCAACCTACGAGATGACACATTTTTTTAAGGAAAATGTATTATATATATAAAGTAGTGGCATATGGGTAAATATGAGTATGAGTTTGTGAATGTGCACGTAAATCAATGTTTCCTTTTTTAATAGTGTGCAAATTTGTGTGGGACGTCCAAATAAGGAAAGTGTGCAAATTCATGTGGGACATGGGGAGTATAATTTATGCAAACAAAACTCAAATTGATTATTAATTTCGGAAAGTACAAAATTTTAATCCTAAGAACAAAAATCAACTATTTCAATAAAATATACTCCTTTTGTCATAGATTTTTTTTTTTCAAAAGACTTGAATGCACGGATTAAGAAAATTATGGAATATGCGAGTGTGAAGTTAAATAATAAATTATAAAAATGTATTTTATCGATTTTTATGAGTATAAATTATTTCTTTTCAAGGTGAAAAAAAAGTTAGTACATCTCATAATAAAAAATATTAAAAAAATATTGAGACAAGTTAATATTTTATATAATACATATATAAACAAGAAAGTGGAAGTCTCCCCGAGAGACTCAAGAATCCGGCAGGGTTCAACACTCAAAAAGCACTCTCTCTCTTCACTCTGCCAATTTTCAAAATGGAGCTGTCTCTCCTCCACCGCTCCTCCTCATCACTCTTACTTATCTTCTCAGGTAAAACCCTAATCGCTTTTTCCTTTATCTCAATAACATCTTCCACTATTTCTCATTACATTACTATCTCAACGCAGCTTCACTATTCTTCACGGCGGCGCTCTCCCTCGGCATCAACTACGGCCAGATCGCCGATAACCTCCCCCACCCCGAGGCCGTCGTCCCCCTCGTCAAATCCATCGGCGCCACCCGCGTCAAGCTCTACGACGCCGACCCTCGAGTCCTCAAGGCCTTCGCTAACACCGGCGTCGAGTTCATCGTCGGCCTCGGCAACGAGTACTTAGCCCGGATGCGAGACCCCAAACAAGCTCTGGCGTGGGTCAAATCGAACGTTCAGTGCTACTTACCGGCGACGAAGATCACCTGCATTGCCGTTGGAAATGAGGTTTTCACACTCAACGACTCTTCTCTGTCGGCCAATCTCCTCCCCGCCATGGAAGGCCTGCACTCGGCGCTCGTTTCTCTCAACCTCGATAAGCAAGTGACGGTGACCACCGCCCACAATTTGGCGATTCTGGAGGTTTCTTATCCGCCCTCAGCCGGCGCATTCCGCCGCGATCTGACTCAGAAGTTGTCCTGCATCCTCGATTTCCACTCAAAAGTCGGATCCCCCTTCCTAATTAACGCCTATCCTTTCTTCGCCTACAAATCTAACCCTAAGCAAGTGCCTCTGGATTTCGTCCTCTTCGAATCGGACTCGGGCGTGGTGGACCCGGTATCGGGTCTTCATTACGATAACATGTTCTACGCCCAAATTGATGCGGCGCACTCGGCCGTGGAAAAGCTAGGTTACAAAAACGTGTGTTTGCAGATCTCGGAAACAGGGTGGCCGTCGAAGGGGGACGCCGACGAGGCAGGGGCAACGCCGGAGAACGCCAGGAAGTATAATGGGAACTTGATCAAGTTGGTTTCTGAGAAGAAAGGGACGCCGCTGAGGCCCAATTGGGACTTGGATGTCCATTTGTTCGCTTTGTTTAACGAGAATGAGAAGCCCGGCCCTACTTCGGAGAGGAATTTCGGGCTATTCAAGCCGGATGGAACGCCGGTGTATAATCTTGGGTTCAATACAACGGGGTTGCAGAGTAGGAACTCGACGGGCTCGGGCACGACGGCGTCGCCCGCGGTAACGGGGTCCTCTTCCGACGGATACCTATCCATCACCGCCGACGACGCGGTGAGTCTCTGTTTTCCAGTTTTATAGAGTTAATTAATGATGCCCCTACCTATTACTATAATTTAACGATGATTATTAATCAGTCATTGAATGTTGATGCAATGCAACACGAAAGGTTGAAAATAGGCAGTTATTAATGAAAATGTGAATTGCTTGCAGGAGAGAGATGGTGTACATTGGAGATTATCAGGTGTGTGCGTCCTCATGGTTGTTACAGCCATGGTGTTCTGATTGGATTGGAGGCAGCTTCAGATTCTCTTACTTTTTTAGTTTGGAATGTGTGCTGTTCACTCCAACGGATATTTGTTTTGTTAGCATACTTTCGGTGGCGAATGAACGAATATGAGAAGAAAGATGGACGCGTCGCACTTTATCGCTTTTAGGCTGGCATAAAAGCAGCATTCATTCTCATTAGATGGCCACCGTTAATGTTATGTAGTACTCCTATAATCATCAATTTCTTTTAATTTAATTATTAGTATTCCATATTTATTTGTTTCATTAATTTTAATTTTATATTATTAGCCCACCGGCATTTTGGAAAGAGCGCGACGAGGCTCCACCTTCTCCGACGATTTTTCTTTTCTTTTCTTTTCGTTTCTTCTTTTATTTGGACGGACATCCTCTTCCCATGTCTGTAATTTATAAACGTTGAAGAATACCATTAATTACTTGTACAAATTAATATCATTGCCTAAATTATAGGGTCAAATTGGTTTACATGAACATATTTGAAGGGAATTGGATTCGGAGGAGTGTGTGACCCAAGGGGTCCTCCACGTATACAGGAGGGAGGGGATCCAAATCCATTTAAAGGGTATATGTTTTATTAAAGAGTAAGAATTAATGCTCTTTTAATTTTAAAATAATTCGCATACTCGTAAAGAAAATATATGAATGAGTTTCACATGATACATATTCATATTATTATTAGATGTGCATGAAAAACAAAGTGTATTACTTTCTCTTTATAAATTTATAATATTAGCTACTAAAATATACTCCCTCTGTGCACAAAAATTGATCAACCTTAGCAATGCACGGTTATTAAGAAAAAATTGATGTTGATATGTAAAAGTGAGTGTATTAGTATAAAAAGTATTTAATTATTAAAAAAAAACTTTTGATGTGATGTGTAATAGTGAGAGTATGTGTATAAAAAAATAAAAATAATGATTGTAATTTTTTTTATTTTAGTTAAGTAATAATGATTGCAATCCGTTAGGATATTCCTGTTAGATGTTTTGATGATATAATAAACCCTCAGCTTGTAATAGGACCAGCTGAACCTGTTAGTCAGCTGATGAGTAGTTAGGATTAGATAGGCTTGAGTAAGGGGGAATTCTACCTTGCTACCTAGAAGATTCGAAGCTATCATAGAGAAGAAGATCAGCTAAGGTCTTGAGGACTTAGCCGATTCCAGAAGACAGAAGACTTGAGCAGCTGACACTGGAGTATCAAGAGTAGAACATCAGAGGAGTTAAGATCAGCTGATATCAGAAGAGACAGATCAACTGATATCAGAAGATCAGCTGATCAGCTGAGCACGTTGCAGACAAGACAAGGACCAAGGATCAAGAGTTTCCAGACAAGGTTCAGAAGACCAGCTGAGGTGCACTCCAGCAGACTTGCACATCAGCTGAGCTCCAAGTATCAGTAGACTGATACACCAGCTGAGGAGACAGATCAGCTGAAGTCTTGTGCTATGCCCAGATTTTACGGAATCAATTCAAGAGTTGACCTGCGACAAGAGGAAGGAAGATTCCCAGAATAGAAGATCAATCAATCAAGGGAACAAACTTGATTGATTGTTAATCGTGAAGATTTTCGGGAATCAAGAAGGAGATTCAATCAATCACAATGATTGATTGAATACGAGATTATAGGATCTCAGATTTCTAGTCCATCCCAACGGCTAGTTATTTGACCCTATAAATTAGAGTAACAGTGATGATTTCAGTATCGGATTTACACGCACTTCAACCTTGCCGAAACTCTGTTAAAATCATTACTAGCACTCAACATCCTACACTTATACTTATCTTTTGTAAGCTTTGTAGAAGCTGTTAAAAGTCGATAGCTGCTTAAGCTTTGACTGTTTGTAAGAGAGTAGTACTCTCAAAGTTTGTGAGTGAGTGAGTGAGTGAAGTTAGTGGAGAGCCCCACAATTCCAGTTGGATTGTGGAGAGTGGAGTAGGACCTTGTCCGAACCACTATAAATCCTTTGTGTCTCGCGCCTTTATTCCCTGTTCTTTACTTGTGCACATCACCTAAAACTGATTTTCTTTAAAAACGTTTCCGCACAAATTTACACTGCGCACAACTTTCAAATTCAGACTATCTCTAGTAGTCTGGTATTTTTGAAATAAACCAAAAATCAGAAAAAGGTTTTGAATCCCTACAAGTCTATTCAACCCCCCCCCCCCCCCCCCCCGTCTAGACTTGTTTAAGGGTATTCTTACTCTAAAACCTGCCTTTGGGACCAACAAGTGGTATCAGAGCTGTGTGTCCAAAAGATCACAGCCTGAGAAAGCTTTTGGTGGTCACCTGGACAGATTCTTGAAAATCATTTTTAGGAAATTCTGTGTGCATTTTATCTAACCACTTGCAGATATGACTTCTTACAAGAGGAGTGGATCCAAGACGAGGAAGTTGCCAGAATTCTCCATAGAAGATTATGATTACTGGAAATTCAGAATGGAGAATCACCTTGGAGCCATTCATGATCGGATGCTAGATGTTCTGGAGGAAGGGCCAATCAAGTTTTACTGGGAAGGAGTAAGTGATGGCAAGACTCCAGAAGCTGAGATCGGCGAAAGAAGGAAGACATAGAAGAAGAAGAGTGGACTAAATGATGCTGAAAGAAAGCTCTTCAATCTGGATCAAGTGGCCAGGACATAAATTATCGAGACATTGTCTAAGGAGTACATTGAAAAGATCAAAAGCTGCAAGACAGCTAAGGAGATGTGGGAGAAAATCTCCTTAATGACTGATCAGATAAAGGAGAATAAGCTTCAAGCCGTTCTTCACACTTTTGACACTTTCAAGATGAAAGCTGATGAGTCAATTGATCAGCTTGATATGAGATTGACTAATATCTTGAATAAGGCAAGTTCTCTAGGAAAGGATTACTCAAAGAAGGAGATCAATAACAAAATCCTGAGATCTCTTATTTCTAGATGGAGAGTGAAGGTGACTGTGATCAAGGAGACCAAGAACTTATCTGAGATGAGTCATCATACACTATTATCTCATCTGAAGGCACATGAGTTCAATATCCAAGAAGAAGACCAAGAAGATGAGACTCCAACTTCATCAGCTATGAAGAATGTTGCATTCTCTGCTGCAGCTGATAGTCAAGAGAAGTCCTCTACTCCAGAGGACATGAGCTTAAAGGAGCAACTTGCTTTGCTGACCAAGAAGTTTGACAAGATGTCAAACAAGTTCCAGAAGTACAGATCCCATTGGAAGAAGAACAAGGGTGATTCTTCCAGAAGGTACCAGAAGTCATCTGATTCCAGAAGACCATCAGATGAGCAGGAGACCAGATACAAGTCTCCAGAGAGAAGGAGGGAACCAAGTCCCAGAAGAGGAGATGGTGTGTGCTATTCTTGCAACAAGCCAGGACATCTCATCTATGATTGTCCTCAGCTTACACTAAGGGAGAGAGAAGAGAAGAAGATCAAGAGAGATCGCAGATTTGCTGACAAGAGAGCTCTGCTGGCAGAGGAGGAGAAGCAGGACATCAGCTCATCCTCATCCTCATCTGATTTTGAGTCAGAAGAGGACATCTACCTTATGGAAAAGGTAGAAGAGGTAAATTCTCCTACCCCCTCTGTTAGCTCATCTTGCTCTTCTACCTATTCTATGGAGTCAGATATACACAAGTTGTTGTCTGATCTTCAATCCTCCTTAAAAGTTTGTTCCAAGCTGGAAGAGGAGAACACTAGTCTGAAAGCTGAAGTTCTAAGCTTGAGACAGGATCTGGAAAATGCTAGACTACCAGTGATATCCTATGACTCATATGCTAACAAGTCTGCTGACTTAATAGCAAAGTGTGAGGAACAGGAGAAGCTGATAGAAAAGCTACTTTCTGAGAATACTGTTTTGAGTGAAGAACATAATCGGCTGACAGCTAAGTTCGATGAACTCTTCAAGCAGAATGAACTGACAATAAAAAATTCACAGCAGCTTCAGCTGAAAGTGGACCAGCTGACTAAGGCAAAGAATGTCGTGTCTGAAATAGCTGAGTCCTCACAAACTGTGAATGACAAAGGGGGTCTTGGTTATCCCAAACCCAAACCACAAAAGAAGAAGAAAGGTGACAGTGGATTAATTAGGGATCCTCGAAAGGGTAAAGGGCCAACTGAGACTGCATCTGGATCAGAAGGGCAAAAGAGCAGAGGGACATAAAAGGTCCCAGCTGGACAGAAGAGCTCAAAAGCTCAGAAGTCTGTTGGTGATCATAAGGTTTCAGCAGAGCAGAAGAGTACTAAAACTCAGAAGCCTGCTGATAACCAACATAAGTCCAAAGCTCAGAAGCCCCAAGACCAGAAGAGGAATCCAAGTCATAGCTCTGCTAAGACAAGGAGACCTCAGCAGAATCAGCAGAGGAATGATAAGCCTGGGTCATCTCAGCAGAGTAAGCCCAAGCGAAACAGACCTCAGCCCTGGGTTACTTTTAATGTAACCAAAGTAGGCAAGCCTTCACCGACTAAAGTATATGAGTCATTCGGAGGCTCAAGCCGAAACTATCCTTTTGAGCAGCCCATCTACAAACCTGTTGTTATCACTCATCGCCCCAGAAAAGATCCTCTGAGGGAGATGATCTTTGTGGACAAGTATGGTAGAAGGTTGATATCCCCTAAACCTCATAAGGATGATCTATACCTTTGGATCCAGAAAGTAGAAACTAACCATTCAGGACCCAAAGAAAGGGTACCTAAAGCCTGAGTTTTAATTTCAGGCAAACTCTAGCCCAATAGAGAGAGGAAAAGCCAAAGGCAATGTCTGGTACATGGATAGCGGTTGCTCGAAGCACATGACCTTTGAGAAGCATCTCCTCCAGGACTTTGTGACGCTTGATAGGCCTAGAGTTGTGTTCGGTGACAACAATTTTGGAGTCACCAGAGGAGTTGGCACCCTGCTGATCAAAGGAACAAGAGTTGAAGAAGTCTATTATGTAGAAGGGCTTATGCACAATCTTCTGTCAGTATCCCAATTCTGTGACAAGGGATATTCAGTAAGATTTTCTAAGAACTCTTGCCTTTTTATTAATGATTTAAATGAGCAGGTGCTACTAACTGGCCTCAGAAGAGGTAATATGTATCTTACAGATTTTGCGAGTTGTCCAGCTGACTCATGTTTGGTTGCTTAAAGCTCATCAGAGATCAGCTGGCTCTGGCACAAGAGGTTAGGTCATCTGAACTTCAAGACACTCAACAAGGTTGCAAGGAAGGGTCTTGTCAGAGGACTACCAAATGAGGTGTTTGCATCTGAGCAGAAGTGTGATGCTTGTCAGAAAGGGAAGTAGACTAAAGCCTCATTCAAATATGTGCAGAGTACTTCAACAACAAAAGCACTCCAGCTGCTTCATATGGACTTGTTTGGACCAGTCTCACCTCTTAGCTTCAGTGGAAGGAAGTACACACTGGTGATTGTTGATGACTATACAAGATTCACTTGGGTAGTGTTCTTGTTCAAGAAGAATGAGACTATGGTCAAGATGCTGGAGTTGTTCAAAAGGATTCAGAAGGAGCTGGACCTCCGCATAGTCAGAATCAGAAGTGATAAAGGTACTGAGTTTCTTAACTCTGTTGTTTCTGACTACTGCAGGGATAATGGCATTCAGCATGAGACATCAGCTGCCAGAACACCTCAGCAGAATGAGTTAGCTGAGAGGAGGAATAGAACCCTCAAGGAAGCAGCAAGAACCATGTTAGCTGAATATCAGACCCCTCAAAGATTTTGGGCAGAAGCCATCAACACTGCTTGCTTCATCCAAAATAGGTGTCTACCAGTCAAGAGACATGGAAAGACTCCTTATGAAATGTACAAAGGTAAAACTCCTAATCTTTCCTCTGTCCATATTTTTGGGTGTAGGTGTTTCATCCATGACAATGGAAAGACTAAATTAAAGACTTTTGATGCTAAGGTTGCTGAAGGAATATTCTTAGGATATTCTGGAAACAGCAAAGCCTATAGAGTCTTTAACAAGGTTTCTCTTTGTGTGGAGGAGACACCCCATGTTGTATTTGATGAATCTATTCATGAGTACAGCAAGGAGAAGCTAGCAGAAGAGATGGATCAGCTGAATATGTCAGACAAGCTAGATCTGATTAAGGTAGTGGTTAGAGGTGCGCAAAAAAACCGGAACCGGCGGTTCAAGCGGTTCACGGTTAACCGGCGGTTCATGGTTAACCTCCGGTTCACGGTTACCAGGCGGTTCACGGTTCGAACCGCCGGTTTTGGCAGTTTTTTTTTAAATTTCAAATATTTGAATTTTGATCCGACGGTGAAAATTTAGTGTCCGTTACAGATCGACGGACCAGATTAAAGGGTGCGTTTATTGAACCGCCGGTTCAAACCGGAACCGCCGAACCGGCGGTTAACCGGCAGTTTTCGGTTTTTTTTTTTTTTTTTAATTTTGTCTATAAATAGGGGAGTTGATCAACTATTTTTTTCCCACACCAATTCTCTCAATCTCTCAATTCTCTCAATTCTCAAGCTCTCAAGTCTCAACTCAATATAGTAGTATTATTAGCATTATTTATATTTTTTCTTAAATTGCTACTAGTACTAGTTACTAGTTAGTAATTTGTAGTCTTCTCTTTTAATACTCTCAAATTAGTACTCTCAAATTAGTAGCATCTATTCTATTCCTCTTCTCTCTCGAATTTTTAGTTTTTAGTTATATTATTGTTTAGTAATATTATTAGTATTTTTTTTACAATTACTACTAGTACAAGTTGCTAGTTAGTAATTAGTAATATTATTTACTACTACTAAGTAGTATATACACTACTTTTAGTCTTCTTAATTTACTACTAGTACTAGTTACTAGTTAGTAATTAGTAATTAGTAATTATTATTTACTACTAGTAATTATTATTTTTAATTTAAGTTATATTATTATTAGTATTATTTGTATATTTTTTAAATTACTACTATTACTAGTATTACTCTCTTACTCTTACTTATATTATTTGTTAGTTACATTATTATCATTATTATTATTATTATTATTATTATTATTATTATTATTATTATTATTATTATTATTATTATTATTATTATTATTATTATTATTATTATTATTATTATTATTATTATTATTATTATTAT
>JAPKLY010000091.1:323785-454801 GCA_026898435.1 Prunella vulgaris
TTATTATTATTATTATTATTATTATTATTATTATTATTATTATTATTATTATTATTATTATTATTATTATTATTATTATTATTATTATTATTATTATTATTATTATTATTATTATTATTATTATTATTATTACTTCTACTCTTCTAGTTCTACTACAAAAATCTCTAAAAAAAATGGCAAGTCGATTTTTTTCAAGGGGCAAAGGCAAAGGCAAAGCTACCGGTTCAAGTTCGGTTTCCTCGGCTCCACCACAATCGACGTGGAATTTAGAAGATCCTATTGAAGATGCACTTGGTCCCGGTTTTGAAGATATCTTATACGATGATGACGTGAGAGAGATGCCACCACCACGACCACGTGGTCCACGACCTACACAAGAAAGTGAAGGTGATGGTCCAACTCCAAGTGATGCAACGTCCCCACCACCAACATCTAAATCATCAACACAACAAAAGGTCTTAACATCCGAGATATTTACTTGTCACTTTAGAAAGGTAATCGATGAGCATGATGATCGAAAAGCTTTGGCGTATTGCAATTATTGCAATGTGGTTTACAAATACACAAAAGGAGGAGGATATGGAACATTACAACGACATATGAACACTTTCCATTCGGAAAAACTTGGAATGACTTCAAGCCAATCACAACTACGAGGATTTACCGGGTCCTCATTCGACGGTGTAGTTCAAGGTGAGGTACGCAATTCTTCTTCTCTATTTCATTTTGATCAAATGACTTATAGAAAATATATGGCTAAATTGGTATGTGTTCAACATCTTCCCTTTAGTCATCCCGAAGGTTTTATGTTTAATCAAATGGTTCGATTGGGTCTTCAACCGGCTGCAAAAAATATTTCACGTTCTACTTGCACTCGTGATATTGCTAAAGTTGTTGGTGAATATAAATATGCTTTGATTGGATTATTGTCTAAGCTTAATGTGAAAGTTTCAATTTGTTCGGATATTTGGAGTGATAATTTTCAAAAACATTCTTATATTGGTGTTACTTGTCATTGGATTGATGATTCATGGACTTTGAACAAGAGATTGATTGCTTATAAAGATTTTGATTCGGAACACAATGCCGCTAATATTAGAGATAAATTGCATGATGTTTTAAATATTTATCATTTGACAAACAAAGTATTTTCAATTGGTTTTGACAATGCTAGTGCCAATACCGCTAGTATTGAAGATCTCAAATATATTTGTCAACCGTGTCTTGGTGGAATTTTTTTTCATGTTAGATGCATGTGTCATATTTTGAATTTATGTGTTCAAGGTGGTTTAGTTGCTTTGAGAGAACAAATTGCTCCTATTAAAGATTGTATTATTTTTATGACGAGACGTGGTGCTTTGATGAAAAAATGGAAAAAAATTTGTAGAGGATTGGGTTTGCATCCAAAAAAATTTCACTTGATGTGTCCACTTGATGGAATTCCACATATAAATTGTTGAAGGAGTCAATGGATTATAGAGATGCTTTATGTCAATTTTGTGCACAAGAAAATTTTGGTTTTCGTTTGTATCCTCAATATTGGGAACCATGCATTAGTATTTGTGGAATTTTAGGAATGTTTAATGATGCTACTTTAGAGATGTCTAAGATTTACGAGCCTACTTCTCATGTTTTTATTGATTGGTGTTGTAAAATTGTTGGCATTTTGCGGGAAAATATGCATGATCCAACATTACATGCTTGTGTGGCTTCTATGATGACGAAATGTTTGAAATATTTTCTTAATATACCCGATTTGTTTTTAGTTGCTAAAATATTTGATCCTAGATTTAGGTTACATGGTTTAGAAGGTTTTTTGGAGATTTATTACAATTTTATATATCCAAGAAATGATGTGAATGATTTTGATGATTCATTTTGTGATATTCGGCCTAATCCCGCTATGATTGCAGCTAATGCTAAAGAAACATTAGTAGATTTGTGTATTGAGTATATAGGTGGTGGTGGTGGTGGTGGTGGTGGTGGACAACGGAATGTTGAAGAGCAATATTCATCTTCGTCTTCTAGTGGTCGTCGTTCTACAAGTGTAAGTGGTGGTGATGGTCCTTGTTTAAGTGTTATTAATAATTTTATAAGTTCATATTCACTAAAAAGAGCAAGAACGGATAATCCTTGTGAAGAACTTGAAAATTATTTAACTTCTTCTTTTGAGACTCATCTTGATGAGCGAGATGAAGATCTTGACATACTAGTGTGGTGGTCGAGGAGAGCAAATATATATCCGACGATGGCAAAGCTCGCTAGAGAAATTCTTGCATGTCCGCTATCAACTGTTGCTTGTGAACAAGCTTTTAGTTTGGGAGGGTATACTTTGGATTCAACAAGATCAAATATGACCGTTGAAAATGTAGAGAATCAATGTCTACTTGATGATTGGGTAAGAGCCGAAAATAGGGCTCAACAATTGGAAAATGATGATGAAAGTGAAGAATGGACCTCAACCGGTGGAAGTAGTAATGAATGAAACTTGAAGAATTCAACATTCGAGCTCGAGCCAACGACCACGAGGTAAGTTTTGAGGTAAGAGAACTACGTGGACTTTGATTCCTTATGGATACGTAGGCAACTTAATTTTAAGTTTGGAACATAGAATTTCTAAGTTTATTTCTTAAAATTAAGCTCAAGTCCAATTTTTTTTATTCCCCCCCCCCCCCTCCCTCCTTCCATATTTTTAATTTATAAATAGAATGTAATTTATGTAATTTATAATTTTCTAATTAGTTTGTAAATTTTAACTTGTAAAATTGTAATTTTGCAAATTGTAGTGTTAGTAACTTAGTATAGACTATAGTGTTATTACTATAATTGTTAGTTGTTACTTGTTCATTGTAATTTAGAAATTATAATGTAAGTGCACAAATTTTATTAATAAAATTTAATATCAATTCAATTTGTACTTATATAGTTGTGTTATTATGTAAATTTTATATTTTGTAAGTTTGTAAATTTTAAATTTAATCAAAAGATATGCAACTATTTTATTTTAAATTATAGATCAATAATCATATTTATCATATATTTAAAAAAAAAAAACCAAAAAACTGGTAAATCGCCGGTTCCGAACCGGAACCGCCGGTTCACGAACCGTAACCGGAACCTTGGAACCGCTGGTTCGGTTACGGTTCAAAATTTTGCTGAACCAGAACTGGCGATTCCGAACCGTTTGAACACCTCTAGTAGTGGTACCTAGGATAGAATCAGATTCAGATTCAGATTATGAGCCCAAGTCAGCTGATAAGCCCTCATCAGCACCAGATGATGGCACATTGACTCCTGACAGTAACCAAGGGGGAATATCGGACAAGACCCAAGAGGAGCAGACCATGGCACCTCAGAGGGGCAAGAAGAAGTTGTCTGATTTCCCAACTGAGCAGATCTTAGGAGATCCAAGTGTGGGTGTTCAGACCAGAAGAAAGCTTAACTTGGGTGCTCAGTTCAGCTGTTATGTGTCTCTGATAGAACCCAAGAATATCCATGAAGCTCTTGAAGATCCAAACTGGATTGTAGCTATGCAAGATGAGCTAAACCAGTTTGCAAGACAAGAAGTTTGGACTCTAGTGGAGAGGCCCAAACATTATAATGTCATAGGCACTAAGTGGGTCTTTAAAAACAAAAAGGATGAAAATGATGTAGTGGTTAGAAACAAGGCAAGACTAGTAGCCCAGGGGTATTCACAGTCAGAAGGGATTGACTATGATGAGACATTTGTTTCTTGCCTATGCTGTTTTCAAAGGGTTCAAGGTATACCAGATGGATGTCAAGTCAGCTTTTCTGAATGGTATCCTGGCAGAGGAGGTTTATGTGGAACAGCCACCAGGATTTGAGATTGGGAACAAGGTTTATAGGTTGCAGAAGGCTTTATATGGACTAAAGCAGGCACCTAGAGCTTGGTATGATACTCTATCACAGTTCCTACTGGATAGTGGATTCAGTAAAGGAAAGATAGACAAAACCTTGTTTAGAAAAAAAGATGGAGATGATATCCTCTTAGTGCAGATCTGTGTGGATGATATCATCTTCGGCTCCCCCAACAAGCAGATGTGTGATCAGTTTAGCAAGCTGATGACTAGCAAGTTCGAAATGTCCATGATGGGGGAGATGACCTATTTCCTTGGACTTCAGGTGAAGCAGATGTCCAATGGAACCTTCATAAGCCAAGCTAAGTATGCCAAGAATCTGATAGAAAAGTTTGGAATCAGTAGTAGCAGAGAAGCTAAGATTCCAATGATGGCAAATTTAGCATGGATCCAGATGAGGCTGGTGAGAAAGTGGATCAGACACAATATAGAGGACTTATTGGTTCTCTGTTGTATCTCACTGCCAGCAGACCTGATATCAGCTTTGCAGTAGGGGTATGTGCAAGGTTTCAGGCAAGTCCTAAGAAATCTCATCTGGAAGCAGCTAAGAAGATTGTGAAGTATTTGAAGGGTACTTCCAATCTAGGCCTCTGGTACCCTGCTGATGATAATCTTCAGCTGAGTGGGTATTCAGACTCTGACTATGGAGGGTGCAAGATTGATAGGAATTCGACTTCTGGCACATGTCAGTTTCTGGGAAGTAAGCTGATATCTTGGTTCTCCAAGAAGCAAACCTCAGTAGCTACTTCCACAACAGAGGCAGAATACATGACTGCTGGTAGCTGTTGTTCTCAGCTGCTCTGGATCAGACAACAGCTGAGGGACTATCATGTGATCACAGAAGAAATACCCATCTTTTGTGATAGCACAAGTGCAATAGCCATTACTCAGAACACAGTTCTTCATACCAGATGTAAGCATGTGGACATAAGACACCATTTTCTTAGAGATCATACTGAGAAAGGAGACATCAGGATGGAGAAGATTCACACAGAGAAGCAAAGAGCAGATGTTCTTACCAAACCATTAGCAGAGGTAAGATTCAGAGAATTAGTAGCAGAGTTAGGAATGATAGATGGAGGAGCAGTTCTTTAGAAAGGGAGAAAAATGTTCTCTAGGTGGTCAGCTGATGACCAGCTGAGGCGTAGTCTGCTGAAGTAAATCAGCAGATCTTTGTATGTCCTCTTATTCTTTCTTGTCTTATTCCTATCGTGTTATTTCTAACTTAATTCAGGTGTAAGTCATGAGAGTCAGACAAGACCACTTCGCTTCAGCTGATCCATGTCAGCTGACATTAAAGACCCAGATGAGCAGAAAAGATTTTCATGAGGATCACTCTTATCAGCTGACCCTGCCACGTCAGCATTTCGATAAGTATTACTACGATCTTCGATGTCTGTTTTGAAATTTTTTTTATAAATCTTTTCTAAAATTAATAAATCCCTAATTTTTTAAATTATTTTTAGAAAATTGGCTATCAAATCATTTCTCTTACGAAAATTCGGGGATTTATTACTTTTTCCAAAATAAAGTATCAGTGGTAATTAATTTCTCACCGCCCAAATTTCATCACTAAAGTTTTTCATCATTACCTTTTTCCAAAAGGCGGAATTTTTGGCGGCCAAAACCTTTTCGAAAACCTGACACTTACGCATCACCCCCAAAACTCTCAAAGGTCATCTAATCTGGACCTTTGATTTGTGTGATGCAATATACAAATCTACGATCAAAATTGATCGGTTTTATTTTTGGAAAAATTGCTCATCTTCCTCGATTCATATAAATACCCTTTAAACTCCTTTCTGAAAACCTTTCTGCCTCGAAATCTGTCTATCTTCTCTATTCTCGTGTCTGCATATTTTTCTCTGTGAAATTAACCCTTGTGTTGAAGCCATGGATCACAAAGCTCTTTAGAAGATGTTCACGAAGATGATGTATGCCGAAATGTGTGTTGATTATAACACAACAAGGGTTCCAGAGATTCGAGAGATACTAAATTTTCTCCAACATCATAATCTCCAAACCTTCATCTGCATGACGCCCCCAAATAACCAGACGCTAAACTACTATGCCTTCCAATTTCTACTCAAAGCCCAGTTTAGCCCTAACTGTATTGGGTCTTTGGTTGATGGGAAAACGGTCGTTTTGTCTAAGGATGTTGCTACAAAGCTCTTTAGTTTATCAGCCTCTGGTGTCCAACCTCACACATATAAGGAGGCAGATTATTTGACTACCTTCAAGATAATGGCGAGGAAGAGTCATCAGGACACAACCACAAATCTTAAGAAAAATATGCTGAGGAGGAGGTTTAGATTTTTCATGGATGTTGTGAACAAGGTAATTCTTGCTGAGCAGGGAAGTTTGGATGCCCTTACCAAACTTCGACTAAGTGTCGCTCGCACGATACTGGATGGGGTTCAAGCAGACTGGGTGAGTTTACTGTGGTTTCGCTTGGAGCAGGAGTCCAAGAGATGTGCTGCTGACATGGTGAATGGACAGCAGGTCTACAAGTTCACCTCAAAATGCTCTATGGCTACCAAAATTACAATAATCTTGAATCACTTGATGCCAGGACATAGGTGGGATAAAGAATGGGTTGTTAAGTACAACCATACCAAGTTCTTGAGGGGAAGCAATTTAGATGTAATTAGGCCAGCTGATTCAGATTCGGCAGCTGGCCCAGCAACTGTTGCACCAGGGCCCTCTGCTGATTCTGGTAAAAAGCAGAAGAGGAAGGCTTCAAAGCCTGCTGGAAGGAGTAGGAAGAAGAAGTCAAAGAGGGACACTACTCCAGTTCAAAGGAAACTTTCCTTTGACTCATATGATGAAGATGATACTGCCCCTCTGAGCAGTCTGAAGGAGAAGAAGTCTTTAGCAGAAAAGGATACTCTGTTGGTTGATGAGTCCTCTGATGTAGAAGAGGAACAAGCAGAGGAAAAATCAGCTGATGAAGCTGGTTCAGGAGAAGAGTCTAAGTCTGGGTCTGATGAAGAAGAGGAGGAGTCAGCGGAAGAGGAATCAACAGAACCATCTGTTGCTGAGACAGAGGTTGTTCAATCCTCTGAAGAGGCACCATCAGCAGGTACACCTATAGCTGTCGATCCAATCAGGTCAGCTCAATCCACTCCTTCATCTGTTTCCCCTCACACACTTCCACATTCCCCATCGCCTCATGCATCCCCAGAAACTCAAACGTCTACACATTCCACACCTCCAGCTCACACCTCACCTTCACAAATCCCAGCTGGCAATGAACCAGAGGAGATAGCTACCTCTGGTGAGCCTTCAGCTATTCCCCAACCCTCTCAACCTGAATCCATTGATCTAGAAACCCCAACTCCCCCACTGAAATGGCCCAAAAAGCACGTTTATCTCACCTTCGTTCAAAGGGGCCTCTTGAACGAGGGATGATCATTACTGCCCTAGCCCACATTTCCCTATACATCCCATAACTCGCCTCCTATCCTGCCGTTAGGATATCTGTGTTAGATGTTTTGATGATATAAAACAAATCAGCTTGTAATAGGACCAGCTGAACATGTTAGTCAGCTGATGAGTAGTTAGGATTAGATAGGTTCGAGTAAGGGGGAACCTACCTTGCTGCCTAGAAGATCCGAAGCTTTTATAGAAGAGAAGACCAGCTGACACCTTGTGGACTTAGCCGATTTTAGAAGACAGAAGATTTAATCAGCTGACACTGGAGCATCGAAAGCAGATCATCAGAGAAGTTTACATCAGTCGATAAGCTGAAGAGCAGATCAGCTGATATCAGAAGATTAGCTGATCAGCTGAGAGCACGTCGCAGACAAGACAAGGACCATGGATAAAAGACTTATTCAGACGAAGTCAAAAAGACCAGCTGAGGTGCACACCAGCAGACTTGCACATCAGCTGAGGTCCAAGTATCAGCAGACTGATACACCAGCTGAGGAGACAGATCAGCTGAGGTCCTGTGCTCAGCCCAGATTCTTCGGAATCAATTTGAAGGGTTAACTTGCGATATAAAAGGAAGATTCCCAGAATAGAAGATCAATCAATCAAGGGGACAAACTTGATTGATTGAAGGTCACGAAGATTGACGGGAATCAAGAAGGAAATTCAATCAATCACAATGATTGATTGAATACGAGATTATAGGATCTCAGATTTCTAGTCCATCCCAACGGCTAGTTATTTGATCCTATAAATTAGAGTAATTGTGATAATTTCTGTATTGGGTTCACACGCACATTAAGCTAGCCAATACTCTGTCAGCTTTATCACTTACACTAAAAAACACCATCCATACTTATCCTTTGTAAAAGCTTTGTAGAAGCTGTGAGAAGTCAATTACAATTATAGCATTGACAAGTTGTAAAGAGAGTAGTACTCTCAAAACTATGTAAGTAAGTGAGTAAGTGAGTTAGTGGAGAGCCCCTCAAGTCCAAGTTGGATTGAGGAGAGTGGATGTAGGACAGTTGGTCCGAACCACTATAAACCCCTGTGTCTCTTCGTATTTCCTTCTGTTCTTATCTGTGCACATCACTTAAAAACAAATTTTCATTAAAACGTTTCCGCACTATACACAGCGCACTATTTTCAAAATTCAGACTACCTCAAGTAGTCTGCTGATTTTCTGAATAAATCAGTAAATTTGAAAAAGATTTTTGAATCCTTACAAGTCTATTCAACCCCCCCTTCTAGACTTGTTCAAGTGTATTCTTCTCCAAAACCTGCCTTTGGGACCAACAAGTGGTATTAGAGCAGTGTGTCCTAACGGCCACAGCTTGAGAAGCTTTTTGTGGTCACCTGGACAGATCCCTGAAATTTTTTTAAATATCTGTGTGCTTTTTATCTAACCACTTGCAGATATGTCTTCCTACAAAAAGAGTGGATCCAAGACAAGGAAGTTGCCTGAATTCTCCATAGAGGATTATGATTACTGGAAATTCAGGATGGAAAATCACCTTGGAGCCATTCATGATCGAATGTTAGATGTTCTGGAGGAAGGACCAATCAAGTTCTTCTGGGAAGGAATAAGTGATGGCAAGACTCCAGAAGCTGAAATTAGTGAAAGAAGGAAGACAGAAAAGAAGAAGAGTGAACTAAACGATGCTGAAAGAAAACTCTTCAACCTCGATCAAGTGGCCAAAACAGAAATCATTGAGACACTCTCCAAAGAATATATAGAGAAAATCAAGACGTGCAGAACCGCTAAGGAGATGTGGGAGAAACTCTCCTTGATGTGTGAAGGGACAGATCAAATCAAAGAGAACAAACTTCAAGCTGTTCTACATACCTTTGACACGTTTAAAATGAAAGCTGATGAAACCATTGATCAGCTAGATATGAAGCTGACAAACATACTGAACAAGGCAAGCTCCTTAGGAAAGGATTACTCGGAGAAAGAGATTAATAACAAAATTCTGAGATCTCAGACTCCTAGATGGAGAGTGAAGGTGACAGTAATTAAAGAGACAAAGAATTTATCTAAGATGAGTCATCATACACTGCTATCTCATCTAAAGGCACATGAGTTCGACATCCAAGAAGAAGATCAAGAAGATGAGACTCCAACTTCATCAGCCACAAAGAATGTTGCATTCTCTGCTGCAGCTAAAAGTCAAGAGAAATCCTCTGCTCCAGAGGACATGAGCTTAAAGGAGCAACTTGCTTTATTGACCAAGAAGTTTGACAAGATGTCAAACAAGTTTCAGAAGTATAGATCTCATTGGAAGAAGAATAAGAGTGATTCTTCCAGAAGATACCAAAAGTCATCTGATGCCAGAAGACCATCAGATGAACAGGAGACCAGATATAAGTCTCCAGAGAGAAGGAGGGATCCAAGTCCCAGAAGAGGAGGAGATGGTGTTTGTTTCACTTGCAACAAGCCAGGACATCTCAGTTATGATTGTCCTCAACTTACCCCAAGGGAAAGAGAAGAAAAGAGAATCAAGAGAGATCGCAGGTTCGCTGATAAGAGAGCTCTGCTGGCAGAGGAGGAGAAGCAGGATATCAGCTCATCCTCGTCCTCATCTGATGTTGAATCAGAGGATGATATTTGTCTTATGGCTAAGGTGGAAGAGGTAAATTCTCCTACCCCCTCTGATAGCTCATCTTGCTCCTCTACCTATTCTATGGAGTGAGATATACACAAGTTGCTATCTGATCTCCAATCCTCCTTAAAAGTTTGTTCTAAGCTGGAAGAGGAGAACTCAAGTCTGAAAGCTGAAGTTACAAGCTTGAGACAAGATCTGGAAAGTGCTAAACTACCAGTGATATCCTATGACTCACAAGCTAACAAGTCTGCTGACTTAATAGCAAAATGTGAAGAACAGGAGAAGCTGATAGAAAAGTTACTTTCTGAGAACACTGTCTTGAGTGAAGAACATAATCTGCTGACAGCTAAGTTCGATGAACTCTTCAAGCAGAATGAACTGATAACCAAAAATTCACAGCAGCTTCAGCTGAAAGTGGATCAGCTGACTAAGGCAAAGAATGTCGTGTCTGAAATAGCTGAATCCTCACAAACTGTGAATGATAAAAGGGGTCTCGGTTATCCCAAACCCAAACCACAAAAGAAGAAGAAAGGTGACAGTGGATTAATTAGGGATCCTCGAAAGGGTAAAGGGCCAGCTGAGCCTACATCTGGATCAGAAGGGCAGAAAAGCAGAAGGACAGAAAAGGTCTCAGCTGGACAGAAGAGCTCCAAAGCTCAGAAGTCTGCTGGTGATCAAAAGGTTTCAACAGAGCAGAAGAGTACTCAAACTCAGAAGCCTGCTGACAACCAACATAAGTCCAAACCTCAGAAGTCTCGAGATCAGAAGAGGAATCCAAGTCATAGCTCAGCTAAGACAAGGAGACCTCAGCAGAATCAGCAGAGGACTGATAAGCCTGGGTCATCTCAGTAGAGTAAACCCAAGCGAAACAGACCTCAGCCCTGGGTTACTTTTAATGTAACCAAAGTAGGCAAGCCTTCACCGGCTAAAGTTTATGAGTCATTCGGAGGCTCAAGCCGAAATTATCCATTTGAGCAACCCACCTATAAACCTGCTGTTGTCACTCATCGCCCCAGAAAAGATCCTCGAAGGGAGATGATTTTTGTGGACAAATATGGTAGAAGGTTGAAATCACCTAAACCTCACAAGGATGATCTCTACCTGTGGATCCAGAAAGTCGATACTAACCAATCAGGACCCAAAGATAGGGTACCTAAAACCTGAGTTTTAATTTCAGGTTAACTCTAGCCCTATAGAAAGAGGGGAAGCCAAAGGCCATGTCTGGTACATTGATAGCGGTTGCTCGAAGCACATGACCTTTGAGAAGCATCTTCTCCAGAACTTTGTAACGCTGGATGGGCCTAGAGTTGTGTTCGGTGACAACAATTTTGGAGTCACCAGAGGAGTAGGCACCCTGCTGATCAAAGGAACAAGAGTTGAAATAGTCTACTATGTAGAAGGGCTCATGCACAATCTTCTGTCTGTATCCCAATTCTGTGACAAGGGATATTCAGTAAGATTCTCTAAGAACTCTTGTCTAGTTATTAATGATTTAAATGAGCAGGTGCTACTAACTGGCCTCAGAAGAGGTAATATGTATCTTGCAGATTTTGCAAGCTGTCCAGCTGACTCATACCTAGTTGCTAAAAGCTCATCAGAGATCAGCTGGCTCTGGCACAAGAGGTTAGGTCATCTGAACTTCAAGACCCTCAACAAGGTTGCACGGAAAGGTCTAGTCAGAGGTCTACCAAATGAGGTGTTTGCATCTGAGCAGAAGTGTGATGCCTGTCAGAAAGGGAAGCAGACTAAAGCCTCATTCAAAGATGTGCAGAGTACTTCAACAACAAAAGCACTCCAGCTGCTTCATATGGACTTGTTTGGACCTGTCTCACCCCTTAGCTTCAGTGGAAGGAAGTACACACTGCTGATTGTTGATGACTATACAAGATTCACTTGGGTAGTGTTCTTGTTCAAGAAGAATGAGACTATGGTCAAGATGCTGGAGTTGTTCAAAAGGATTCAGAAGGAGCTGGACCTCCGCATAGTCAGAATCAGAAGTGATAAAGGTACTGAGTTTCTTAACTCTGTTGTTTCTGACTATTGCAGGGATAATGGTATTCAGCATGAGACATCAGCTGCCAGAACACCTCAGCAGAATGGGTTAGCCGAGAGGAGAAACAGAACCCTCAAGGAGGCAGCAAGGACTATGTTAGCTGAATATCAGACTCCTCAAAGATTTTGGGCAGAAGCCATCAATACTGCCTGCTTCATCCAAAATAGGTGTCTACCAGTCAAGAGACATGGGAAGACTCCTTATGAAATGTATAAAGGTAAAACTCCTAACCTTTCCTCTGTCCATACTTTTGGGTGTAGGTGTTTCATCCATGACAATGGAAAGACTAAGTTAAAGACTTTTGATGCTAAGGTTGCTGAAGGAATATTCTTAGGATATTCTGGAAGTAGCAAAGCCTATAGAGTCTTTAATAAAGTCTCTCTCTGTGTGGAGGAGACACCCCATGTTGTATTTGATGAATTTTTTCATGAGTACAGCAAGGTGAAGCTAACAGAAGAGGTGGATCAGCTGAATCTATCAGATAAGCCAGATCTGATTAAGGTAGTAGTACCTAGAATAGAATCAGACTCAGATTCAGATGATGAGCCCAAATCAGCTGATAAGCCCTCATCCGCATCAGGTGATGGCACATTGACTCCTGACACTAACCAAGGGGGAATTTTAGACAAGACCCAAGAGGAACAGACTATGGCACCTCAAAGGGGCAAGAAGACATTGTCTGATTTCCCAGCTGAACAGATTCTAGGAGATCCAAGTGTAGGTGTTCAGACCAGAAGAAAGCTAAACTTGGGCGGTCAATTCAGCTGTTATGTGTCCCTGATAGAACCCAAAAATATCCATGAAGCTCTTGAAGACCCAAACTGGATTATAGCTATGCAAGAGGAGCTAAATCAGTTTGCAAGACAAGAAGTTTGGACCCTAGTAGAGAGGCCCAAACATCAGAAGGTCATAGGCACTAAGTGGGTATTTAAGAACAAAAAGGATGAAAATGATGTAGTAGTTAGAAACAAGGCAAGGCTAGTAGCACAGGGGTATTCACAGTCAGAGGGGATTGACTATGATGAGACATTTGCTCCTGTGGCAAGACTAGAAGCCATTAGATTGTTTCTGGCCTACGCTGTTTTCAAAGGGTTCAAAGTATATCAGATGGATGTCAAGTCAGCGTTTCTGAATGGAATCCTGGCAGAAGAAGTTTATGTGGAACAGCCACCAGGATTTGAGATTGGGAACAAGGTTTATAGGTTGCAGAAGGCTTTATATGGACTAAAGCAGGCACCTAGAGCTTGGTATGATACTCTATCACAGTTCCTACTGGATAGTGGATTCAGTAAAGGAAAGATAGACAAAACCTTGTTCAGAAAGGAAGAAGGAGATGATATTCTCTTAGTGCAGATATATGTGGACGATATCATCTTTGGCTCCCCCAACAAACTGATGTGTGATGAGTTCAGCAAGCTGATGACCAGCAAGTTTGAAATGTCCATGATGGGGGAGATGACTTATTTCCTTGGACAGCAGGTAAAGCAAATGTCCAATGGAACGTTCATTAGCCAAGCTAAGTATGCCAAGAATTTGATAGAAAAGTTTGGAATCAGTAGCAGCAGAGAAGCTAAGATTCCAATGATGGCAAATTTTAGCATGGATCCAGATGAGGCTGGTGAGAAAGTAGATCAGACACAATATAGGGGACTTATTGGTTCTCTGCTGTATCTCACTGCCAGCAGACCTGATATCAGCTTTGCAGTTGGGGTGTGTGCAAGGTTTCAGGCAAATCCTAAGAAATCTCATCTGGAAGCAGCAAAGAAGATTGTAAAGTATTTGAAGGGTACTTACAATCTAGGCCTCTGGTACCCAGCTGATGACAACTTTCAGCTGAGTGGGTACTCAGACTCTGACTATGGAGGGTGCAAGATTGATAGGAAATCAACCTCTGGCACATGTCAGTTTCTGGGAAGTAAGCTGATATCTTGGTTCTCCAAGAAGCAGACTTCCGTAGCTACTTCTACAACAGAGGCAGAGTACATGGCTGCTGGTAGTTGCTGTTCTCAGCTGCTCTGGATCAGACAACAGCTGAAGGACTACCATGTGATCACAGAAGAGATACCCATCTTCTGTGATAGCACAAGTGCAATAGCCATTACTCAGAATCCTGTTCTCCATGCTAGATGCAAGCATGTGGACATAAGACATCATTTTCTTCGGGATCATGCTGAGAAAGGAGATATCAGGATGGAGAAAATTCATACGGAGAAGCAGAGAGCAGATGTTCTTACCAAACCCTTAGCAGAGGCAAGATTCAGAGAATTAGTAGCAGAGTTAGGAATGATAGATGGAGGGGCAGTTCTATAGAAAGAAAGTTTTTGGGTAAACGGGTAGTCAGCTGGTACCTAGCTGAGGACTACTCTGCTGAAGTAGTCAGCTGATCCTCACATCAGCTGATCTGGTATGTCTACTTATTCTTTCCTTTCTTTTCTCTATCTTGTTATGTCTAACTTGATACAGGAATAAGTTATGAAAGTCAGACAAGGCCACCTTGCTTCAGCTGGTCCATGTCAGCTGACATTAAAGACCCAGATGAGCAGAAAAGATTTTCATAAGGATCGCTCTCTTATCAGCTGATTTTGCCACGTCAGCATCTCTATAAGTATTTCTATGATCTTTATGTCGAAATTTTTTTTAATCTATCAAATCTTTTCAAAAATTAATAAATCCCTAATTTCTAAAAACTATTTTAGAAAATTGGCAATCAAATCTTTGTGTTTACGAAAAATCGGGGATTTATTACCTTTTTCCAAATAAGGTGTCAGTTGTAATTAATTTAACACCGTCTAAATCTTCTCAAAAAGTGTTTTCATCATTACCTTTTTCAAAAAGGGGAATCTTTTGAGGCGGTCAAAACCTTTCGAAATCCTGACACCCACGCATCACCTCCAAAATTCTCAAAGGTCATTTATTCTGGACCTTTGATTTGTGTGATGCAAAATATAAATCTACGATCAAAACTGATCGGTTTTAATTTTGGAAAAACTGCTCATATCTCTCGATACTTATATATACCCCTTTAAACTTCTTTCTGAAATTTTCTGTTCCTAAATCTTTCTGCCCAAAGTTTTTCCTGCATACTATTCTCTCTGCACTCAAACCCTGTTTTGAAGATATGGCATCTAAGACAATGCAAAAGCTCTTCAAAGAAAAGATGTACGCAGAGATGTGTGTCGATTTTGACACGACTAGGGTTCCTGAAATCAGAGAAATCCTAAACCTTCTCCAAAATCAAAATCTCCGTACCTTCATCTCCATGACCCCCCCTGACCATAAAACCCTAAACTTCTATGCCTTTCAATTCCTTCTTAAGGCTCAGTTCAGCACAGACTCCATTGGCTCCTTGGTTGATGAAGTCGCTGTTGTTATCTCCAAGGATGCTGTCGCTGATATCTTTGGCCTATCCTCCTCTGGTGTCCAACCCCACAAATACAAGGAAGCTGACTACCTGGAGACTTTTCAGTTGATGGCCAGGGTGAGTTACAGAGACACCACCACGAACCTAAAGAAATCCATGCTGAGGAGGCAGTTTCGGTTCCTGATGGATGTGGTGACCAAGGTCATCTTGGCGGAACAGGGGAGTTTGGACGCCATTACCAAACTCCGCCTGAGTGTGGCCCGCACCATTCTCGATGGGGTGCAAGCGGACTGGGTGAGTCTGCTATGGTTTCGCCTGGAGCAGGAGTCCAAGAGGTGCTTGGTGAAGGAGGTGAATGGGGAACAGATTTACAGTTTTAAATCCAAGTGTTCCATGGCCACCAAGATCACTATTCTTCTGAATCATCTGCTGCCCCAGCATGAGTGGGATGAGGAATGGGTTGTTGAGTACAACCACACCAAGTTCTTAAGGGGAAGTAACTTGGACATCATTGGGCCAGCTGACTCAGATTCTGATGCTGATACAGTAGCCGTTGCCCCTGGTCCTTCTGCTGGTCATAGGAAGAAGCAGAAGAGGAAGGCTCCAATGCCTGCTGAAGGTGGTAAAAAGAAGAAATCCAAGAAAGACACCACTCCAATTCAAAGGAAGCTCTCCTTTGATTCTGATTCAGATGAAGAAGAGGATACTACTCTGCTAAGCAGTCTGAAGAGGGAGACAACTTCAGCAGAGAAGCCTACTCTGCTGGTTGTTGAGTCTTCTGGAGAAGAAGAGCAGGATGAGGAGGAGTCAGCTGAGAAGGCTACATCAGATGATGCTTCTGCCACTGGCTCTGATGCAGAGAAAGAAGAGTCGAAAGAGAGGGAGTCAGCTGTACCCTCAGTAGCTGAGACAGAGGTTCTTCATTCCTCTGCTGATACACCATCAGCAGACACACCTATTGCTGCCTCACCTATCAGGTCAGCTTCTCCCACACCTTTTTCTGATCCTTCCCAACACTTTTCAACCCCAGCCGATCCCTCACCATCACAAATCCCAGTCGGCAATGAACCAGAGGAGATGGCTACCTCTGGAGAGCCTTCAGCTACCCCCAAACCCTCTCACCCTGAACCTATAATTCTCGATAACCCCAATTCCCCCTCAGAAATGGCCAAGCAAGCACTCCTGTCTCACCATCGTTCAAAGGGGCCTCTTGAACGAGGGATGATTATATCTGCCCTAGCCCACATTTCCCTCTACATTCCTGAACTCAACCCCTATCCAGCCTACCAAGACATCCTTGCTGATGGCCTAGCCTGGGCACAAGCAAGAGAGGGGCCAGTCACATTCTTTCTGGCCCTACTTAAGGAGATGGGAGAAGCAGCTTTCACTGAATGGGAGGAAATTTTGATGGAGGCCTTGGAGGTTAAGGCTCCATCCCAGCTGACATCCCCTGAAGGGCTGAGGAAAGTGGCCAGAGCTCTGTTGCTCAAAGATGGTGTGGCCCTGGACTGCCCTGAAACAGCAGAGACTGAGTTTGTTCCTCCAGCAGCACATTTTGAGATCTCCCCTGCTGATCAGGTAACTCCTGCACTCTTGGAACAATTAAAAGGCTATTTTGATGACCACATCAGGGAGGTCAAAGCTACTCTTCTGGCTGCCAAGTCTGCTGCCCCCTCTATGATTGAAGCTCATGTTCATCAAGTCCTGCTGGACCATCGCAACAAGCTGAAGGAAGCTATGGAGGACAGCTTGTATGCCACTCGCATTGAATTCTTCAATACTCTCCAGAGCTTCAAGGCAACTGCCAGAGCTTTCAATGATGATGCATCTGCCTCTCTTGCTGCTGAGTCTGAGAGATTCAGATTGGTCTCTGAACGGTTGGAAGGACAAATTGCTGAGTGCAAACATGGTCAGGAGGACCTGAAAGATATTGTGGACAAGCTTCCTACTTCTCTACCCTCTGCTGCAGTAATTGATGATATCAAAAAGGGGGAAGAGAAGAACTCAGCTGCTATTGCTGCCTTGCAAGCTGAGATGGCCTCTCTGAGAGCTCTTCTGGTGGATAATCAAGGGGTTCTATCTGCTAGGATAGAAAATGTTGAAGATTACATCAACACCAGGAAGATGGCTGCTCAGAAAACTCAGGAGTTGAGAGATCAGAAAATGGCCGAGGCTTTGCAGAAGCAAGAAGTTGTCGCTGTAGAAAGGGAAAAGAAGAAAAGAATTATGAATGCTGATCTGGACGAAAAGCTGGCTAAGGAGTTGCAGCTAGCTGAGAAAGAAACCCCTGAGGAGAGGAGGAAGAGGCAGGAGAGGGAGATAAATGATGAGCTTGAGAGGAGATATCAGAGGAAGCTGAAGAAGAAAGGGAAAGCAGTAGCTCAAGGGAGCAGGACTAGGAGTGGAAAGTTCATCAGAGATCCAAATGAGCCTCTAGTTGATGGACCAATTGATATGTTCTACAATCAATTGTCTGATGAGCTGGTGGATCTCTGGAAAACCATAAAAGCCAAAACTATGATCCACTTCTATGTTCTCCGAGGAGAAGATACCAGAGGAGAAAGAGAGAAAAATGCTGAGTTCAGAGATTGGTTGAAGGAAACTTTTCCTAAGTTCTTCAGAGCTATCACAGAAGAGATGCTTAAGGTAGAGGTTCAGCCAGAGTTGCCAGAGATTGAATATCTTCCTACTCCAACTGATGTGAGTGGAAAGATAGATTGGGTGGAAATCAGGAAACATTGGCTGCAGATCACTCAACTCTTCCATCAGCTTTCTGACAACTCTCTGCCAGCTTTGAAGGAAATAGAGAAGAGATTCTTAGACTGGTTGCAAGTTCCGCTCAGCAGTAGAAGACCGCTCCTCATGTAATAGTCCAGCTGAGTCAGCTGAGGATTAGGTATCTTTACTTCTGTCTGTTATTTCTCTCTTGATTATTATTAATAAAGCTTTATGATTCCAGACAACTACTTGTTGTCAGCTGCGTTTTGATTCTGTCTAAAAGATCTTAATTAAAGATCTTCTTTTCTGTCCTATGTGATCTTGATTTTGACTGAAAATGTTTATCTGTTGAGATCAGCTGAGTTGGTTTTGATATCATCAAAAAGGGGGAACTTGTTAGGATATCTGTGTTAGATGTTTTGATGATATAAAACAAATCAGCTTGTAATAGGACCAGCTGAACATGTTAGTCAGCTGATGAGTAGTTAGGATTAGATAGGTTTGAGTAAGGGGGAACCTACCTTGCTGCCTAGAAGATCTGAAGCTTTCATAGAAGAGAAGACCAGCTGAGACCTTGTGGACTTAACCGATTTTAGAAGACAGAAGATTTAATCAGCTGACACTGGAGCATCGAAAGCAGATTATCAGAGAAGTTTACATCAGCCGATAAGCTGAAGAGCAGATCAGCTGATATCAGAAGATTAGCTGATCAGCTGAGAGCACGTCGCAAACAAGACAAGGACCATGGATAAAAGACTTATTCAGACGAAGTCAAAAAGACCAGCTGAGGTGCACACCAGCAGACTTGCACATCAGCTGAGGTCCAAGTATCAGCAGACTGATACACCAGCTGAGGAGACAGATCAGCTGAGGTCCTGTGCTCAGCCCAGATTCTTCGGAATCAATTTGAAGGGTTAACTTGCGATATAAAAGGAAGATTCCCAGAATAGAAGATCAATCAATCAAGGGGACAAACTTGATTCATTGAAGGTCGCGAAGATTGACGGGAATCAAGAAGGAAATTCAATCAATCACAATGATTGATTGAATACGAGATTATAGGATCTCAAATTTCTAGTCCATCCCAACGGCTAGTTATTTGATCCTATAAATTAGAGTAATTGTGATAATTTCTGTATTGGGTTCACACGTACATTAAGCTAGCCAATACTCTGTCAGCTTTATCACTTACGCTCAAAAACACCATCCATACTTATCCTTTGTAAAAGCTTTGTAGAAGCTGTGAGAAGTCAATTGCAATTATAGCATTGACAAGTTGTGAAGAGAGTAGTAATCTCAAAACTGTGTAAGTAAGTGAGTAAGTGAGTTAGTGGAGAGCCCCTCAAGTCCAAGTTGGATTGAGGAGAGTGGATGTAGGACAGTTGGTCCGAACCACTATAAACCCCTGTGTCTCTTCGTATTTCTTTCTGTTCTTATCTGTGCACATCACTTAAAAACAAATTTTCATTAAAATGTTTCCGCACTATACACAGCGCACTATTTTCAAAATTCAGACTACCTCAAGTAGTCTGCTGATTTTCTGAATAAATTAGTAAATTTGAAAAAGATTTTTGAATCCTTACAAGTCTATTCAACCCCCCTTCTAGACTTGTTCAAGTGTATTCTTCTCCAAAACCTGCCTTTGGGACCAACACCTGCCTATCAAGATATCTTAGCTGATGGTCTCGCCTGGGCTCAAGCGAGAGAAGGTCCTGTTACTTTCTTTTTGGCATTGGTGAATGAGATGGGTGAAAGCTGCCTTCATTGAATGGGAGAAGATTCTGATGGATGCCTTGGAGGTTAAGGCACCATCCCAGCTGACAACTACTGGAGGTCTTAGGAAGGTTGCACGTGCTTTGCTGCTTAAGGATGGGGTTGCACTAGATTGCCCGGAAACAGTGATGTCTGAATTCATTCCTCCTGCAGCAAACCTTGAGATCAACCTTACTGACCAGGTTTCTCCTGATATCCTCAACAGTTTAAAAGATTATTTTGATGATCATATCAAGGAAGTCAAAGCCACTCTGCTGGCTGCCAAGTCTGTTGCTCCCTCACTGATTGAACAACATGTCCATCAAGTGTTGTTGGATCATCGGAACAAGCTGAGAGATGCTATGGAGGACAGCTTGTATGCCACAAGGAAGGAATTTTTCCACACTCTTCAGAAATTCAAAGAGACAGCCAAGGCATTCACTGATGATGCCTATGCCGCCCTCTCTGCTGAATCTAATAGATTCAGGCTGGTGACTGAGAGACTAGAAAGACAAGTTGCTGAGTGCAAAGATGGTCAGGAGGACCTAAAGGGTGTTGTTGATACGCTTCCCACTTCTCTACCCTCTTCCTCCATTATTGATGATATCAAAAAGGGGGAAGAGAAGAACTCAGCTGATATAGCTGTCCTACAAGCTGAGATGGCCTCTCTGAGAGCTCTGCTGGTGGATAATAATGGTGTTCTATCTGCCAGATTAGAGAACAACGAAGATTACATCAATACAAGGAAGATTGCCCAGCAGAAGACTCAGGAGCTGAGAGATCAAAAGTTAGCTGAGGTTATGCAGAGGCAAGAGGAGGCTGCTGAAGCAAGGGAAAAACATAAGCGGATCATGAATGTTGAGCTAGATGAGAAGCTGGCAAAAGAGTTGTAGCTTGCTGAGAAAGAAACTCCTGAGGAGAGGAATAAGAGGCAGTAGAGAGAAATGAATGATCAACTAGAAAGAAGATATCAGAGGAGATTGAAGAAAAAAGGTAAACTACCTCAGTCTAAAGTGAAGAAGGGTGGAAGGTATGTTAGAGACCCCAATGATCCTCTGGTAGATGGTCCTATAGAGATGTTCTACAAGGATATGCCATCTGATCAGATTGATATGTGGAAGACAATAACGGCAAGAGCCTTTATCCAGTTCTATGTGCTCAGAGGAGAAGACACCAAAGGAGAAAAGGAAAAGAATGCTGAGTTCAGAGCATGGTTGGAGGAACACTTTCCTATCTTCTTCAAGGCTATCTCTGAAATTATGCTCAAAGTGGATGTACAGCCTGAGCTACCAGAACTGGAATACTTTCCCACGCCAACTGATGTAAATGGTAATGTCAACTGGGTAGAGATCCGAAAGATCTGGTTGCAGATGGTTACCAAGTTTCTTTCAACTCTTCCTGATACATCCACCCCTTCTCTGAAGGCAATTGAGAAGAGGTTTCTTGACTGGATGCAGCTGTCTATGGACAACAGAAAGCCTTTGGTGATGTAATAGGCCAGCTGAGTCAGCTGAGGTTAGGTGTTCTTATCTCTTGTAATCTCTGTCTGATTAATGAAGTTTTATCTTTCCAGACAACTTCTTGTTGTCAGTTGCTTTTTACATTCTGTCTAAAGGATCTTATCTAAAGATCTTATTTTCTGTCCTATTTTGATCCTGATTTTGATTGAAAATGCTTATCTGTTGAGATCAGCTGAGTTGGTTTTGATATCATCAAAAAGGGGGAATTTGTTAGGATATTCCTGTTAGATGTTTTGATGATATAATAAACCATTCAGCTTTTAATAGGACCAGCTGAACTTGTTAGTCAGCTGATGAGTAGTTAGGATTAGATAGGTTTGAGTAAGGGGAAATTCTACCTTGCTACCTAGAAGATCCGAAGCTATCATAGAGAAGAAGATCAGCTAAGGTCTTGAGGACTTAGCCGATTCCAGAAGACAGAAGACTTGAGCAGCTGACACTGGAGTATCAAGAGTAGAACATCAGAGGAGTTAAGATCAGCTGATATCAGAAGAGACAGATCAGTTGATATCAGAAGAGACAGATCAGCTGATATCAGAAGATCAGCTGATCAGCTGAGCACGTTGTAGACAAGACAAGGACCAAGGATTAAGAGTTTCCAGACAAGGTTCAGAAGACCAGCTGAGGTGCACTCCAGCAGACTTGCACATCAGCTGAGGTCCAAGTATCAGCAGACTGATACACCAGCTGAGGAGACAGATCAGCTGAAGTCTTGTGATATGCCCATATTTTAAGGAATCAATTCAAGGGTTGACCAGCGACAAAAGGAAGTAAGATTCCCAGAATATAAGATCAGTCAATCAAGGGGACAAACTTGATTGATTGTTAATCGTGAAGATTTTCAGGAATCAAGAAAGAGATTCAATCAATCTCAATGATTGATTGAATACGAGATTATAGGATCTCAGATTTCTAGTCCATCCCAACGGCTAGTTATTTGACCCTATAAATTAGAGTAACAGTGATGATTTCAGTATCGGATTTACACGCACTTCAACCTTGCCGAAACTCTGTCAAAATCATTACTCGCATTCAACATCCTACACTTATACTTATCTTTTGTAAGCTTTGTAGAAGCTGTTAAAAGTCGATAGCTGCTTAAGCTTTGACTGTTTGTAAGAGAGTAGTACTCTCTAAGTTTGTGAGTGAGTGAGTGAGTGAAGTTAGTGGAGAGCCCCACAATTCCAGTTGGATTGTGGAGAGTGGAGTAGGACCTTGTCCGAACCACTATAAATCCTTTGTGTCTCGCGCCTTTATTCCTTGTTCTTTACTTGTGCACATCACCTAAAACTGATTTTCTTTAAAAACATTTCCGCACAAATTTACACTGCGCACAACTTTCAAATTCAAACTATCTCAAGTAGTCTGGTGTTTTTGAAATAAGCCAAAAAATCAGAAAAATATTTTGAATCCCTACAAGTCTATTCAACCCCCCCCCCCCCCTCTAGACTTGTTTAAGGGTATTCTTACTCTAAAACCTGTCTTTGGGACCAACACAATGCATTTAAAGGCTATTACCACTCCAATTTTTGTTTCAAAAGTATATATAGTGAAAATAGTTTATACTCCCTCCTCCGTTGCACACTTTTTTTTTCACTCCATTTCACAACACTTTGCACACCCTATAAATAAAAATAACTACTTTATTTTTATTTTTAAAATATTCATATCTTTACACAAAATGTCATTAATTTTACATTCAATTCAATAAATTTTATTATTTTAATAATATAATTTCACATATTATCACCCTCAATATTTTATTCTTCTACATACTTTTGTAAAAAGTGTATAAAAAATAGTACGAAGAGTTTTCTATGAAAGAAGGAGCATATAAAATATTTTACAATAATTTTCAATAGAAGAAATACTTTGTTATTGCACATGCTAGGAGATTGGTTTGGAAAAAACTTCCGACCAAATGCAATTTGAGAAGAAGGAATGCATTTGAGAAGGAGGAATGCATTTGGCCAAAACATAGATATGAGACCATCTTCAGCAATGCGTTGGAGTGGAGGTTTTCAGCAAATTATTTGTCCCAACAAAGTGCTATTATCATACGTCATTATAAATACATAGTGGTTTGGAGTTATGGGGACGTCATTTGTGGGGTTGTACTATTACAACGCCACTCCCCTCCCTCATATTTTAAAATTAATTTATATGTATTTTAGTTAATTATATATATATGTATATTTAATTTTAAAGTTAAAATATTAATATATTATTTATTTGTACATATTTTTGTATTCATTTTTTATATATAATTAATCTTTTTTAAATAAAATAATTCACATAAAAATAAAATATTACAATTATAATTAAATAGATGTTATGGGCGCAAAGAAAGTGAAATAAAGATTAGATGAGCAAGTACTGCTGATTAACTGAACATTATACTATCAGCTGAAGGGGGTCAGCTGATAGGTTTGCTGATGGTCATCTGATGGGGTTAGCCGAGATCATCTGGGAAGTCTACTGAGGTCATCAAGAAAGTCATCTGGTGAAATCAGCTGAGGAGGTTAGCTGAGGGAGTCAGCTAAGGAGGTCAGCTGATATGTCAGGATGATTGGTCAGGACGACAGTCAGGATGACTGGTCAGGATGGTCAATCAGGATAATGGTCATGATGGTTGGTTAGGTCAGGATAATAGTCAGGCTGGTTAGTCAGGATGAAGGTCTACTGATGAAGGTCTACTGATAAAGGTCTACTGATGATATCAGCTGAGTACTCAGACTCAGCTGAGGACATATCACATCAGCAGATAAGAAAAGAGTATACTGACTCTAAGTTAGGAATTAAACCAAGAATCAGTTACGAAGCGGTTTAAACTTCCAAGTTGGACAACTGGCGATCAGTTTAACAGAATCAAAACTGAAGACCGTTGGGCTCTGACTGTTATTCATTTTCGGTTGCAACTGTAGCAGTTTCTTGTTAGTTGGTTACGATCACAAGCATTAATTAGGGTTTCCATACTCCTATATATATACACATCTATGTATAGGGAAAACAACTAACACACAGCATACTCTAGAGAGATCCAAAATACTTGTAATTTGTATCATCTTCCATTGATTAGTGAGAGAGGTGCCCTCATCCGTGGACGTAGATCATTTTCTGATCGAACCACGTAAATCTTGGTGTTCTTCAATTTCTTTATTCCAATTGATTTCAAACAATCATTGTTAACTCAACAATTTCTATGGCTTCTACGAAGATGGAGTTTGAGAAATTCACAGGAGCGAATGATTTTGGTTTGTGGAAGGTGAAGATGAAAGCTCTCCTCACACACCATGGATTATCAAATGCTCTGAAACCAGCGGATCGGTGGCCTTCATCATCCTCAACAGAACCTGCAAAGAGGCAGGAGATTCTAGACAAGGCTCATAGCACAATCATGTTGTGCTTGGGGATAAACCTCTGAGGGAGGTGTATAAGGAGAAGACTGTCATTGATGTGTGGAACAAGCTGGAACAAGTGTATCAAACAAAGTCGGTTACCAATAAGTTGTTCATGAAGCTGAGGCTTCATTCCTTAAGATGACTGAAGATAAGGATCTTGTTGAACATCTTGAAGAATTCAATAAAGCAGTGGATGATTTGGAGAATCTTGAAGTCAAGATTGAAGATGAGGATAAAGTCCTGATGTTACTGAATTCTCTACCAAAATCCTTGGAGAATTTCAAGGATGCTCTGTTATTTGGAAGGCAAGAGAAGATGTCACTTGATGATATTCTGAATGCATTGAAAACTAAGGCGCTTCAAATGCAATCTGAAAGGAAGAACACAAATCAAGGTGAAGGGCTGAACATCAAATTCAAGAAAGGGAAGAAACAGTTCCAAGGAAAGAAGAAGAGGAATGGTAAAGGCCCTGAATCTGGAAAAATTTTGGAAAAGAGAAAATGTTTCTCATGTCAGAAGGTGGGACATCTCAAGAAGAATTGTCCTGACAAATCCAGGAAGCAAGAAGAGGATCAGAAGGCTGATGTCACAATTGCTACTCAGGAAGGATATGATAGTGCTGAGGTCTTGGTTGTTACTGATGTCAAGCTGAGTGAAGATTGGGTGTTGGATTCTGGGTGCTCATTTCATATGTGTCCCAATGAAAATTTATTCAGGGATCTCAAGAAATTTGATTGTGGATCAGTTCTCTTGGGGAATGATCAGATGTGCAAGGTCAGAGGCTCTGGCTCAATAAAGTTGAGGCTGCATGATGGTATTGAGAGGATACTACAAGATGTCAGGTTTGTACCCGAGCTGAAGAGAAATCTTATTTCTCTTGGATTACTTAATTTTTTGGGATATGAATTCAATACAAGAAATGGATTCATATTGATAACCAAGGATAATAACATTGTGATGAAAGGCAAGAAGGTGAATGGCTTGTACATTTTAATTGGTAACTCAGCTGTCGGATCAGTGAATGCAGTTATGGGCAGTTCTGATGCTATCTTGTGGCACAAGAGGTTAGGGCACATTGGTGAAAGAGGACTGAATGAACTCTCCAAGCATAAGGCATTTGGGGATTCAAGAAAAATTCAATTGGATTTCTGTGATCACTGTGTGTTGGGAAAATCCAAGAAACACTCTTATGCAAAGGGGCAACATCATACTGATGCTCCTCTGGACTATGTACACTCTGACATTTGGGGGCCATCAAGAACTGAGACTCATGGAGGTGGAAAGTACTTCATGACTATCATTGATGATTTCAGCAGAAAAGTGTGGGTGATCATCCTGAAGCAGAAGAGTGAAGCCTTTGGAAAATTCAGGGAATGGCTTCTTGAACAAGAGAATAAAAGAGGCAGAACCTTAAAACATCCGAGGACTGACAATGGGCTTGAGTATGTGTCAGAAGAGTTTGAAAATTTCTGCAAGGAAAGAGGCATAACAAGGCACAAGACTGTTCCAGCAAACCCTCAACAAAATGGACTTGCTGAGAGGATGAACAGGACTATTTTGGAAAAGGTCAGATGCATGTTGTCAGATGCTAAACTACCTAAAGTGTTTTGGGGAGAGGCAGTTAATACTGCTTGTTATTTGATAAACAAAACACCCTCATATGCTATTGACTTTAAAACCCCAGATGAGCTTTGGTATGGTAGGTTGTCAGATTACAATAATCTGAAGGTGTTTGGTTGCTTAGCCTTTGCACACATAAGGCAGGATAAGTTGGAACCAAGGGCTCTGAGGTGCATCTTCCTGGGATATCCAAAAGGTGTCAAGGGTTATAGATTGTGGTGTCTTGAAGCTGGACACAAGAAGTGTATTGTCAGCAGAGATGTGACTTTCAATGAGAAAGTTATGGGATATGGTACATCTGAAAATACTCAGGATAATGAGGATAACCCCATAATCAGACATACACCAATTCAGGTGGAGCATACAACCAGGATTCATAATGAAGATCAAGCTCAGGACAACTCTGATATCAGGAATCCACAAGCAGATCAGTCTGATGCATCAGTAGATAGTGATTATGAAGATCAAACTGAAAATTCAGATGAAGAGGGTCAAGATTTGAGAAACTACAGTCTGGTCAGGGATAGACATAGGAGAAGCATTCATCCACCAATTAGGTTTGGGCAGGCTGACATGATCTCATATGCCTTATCAGTGGCAGAAGAAGTAGAATATCAAGAACCTGAAACTTATGCTGATGCAGTGACAAGGAAGGATAAAGATCAGTGGATTTCAGCTATGAAAGAGGAGTTAAATTCACTTAAAAAGAACAATACATGGGTTCTTGTGAATAAAGAAAAAGGGCAGAAGGTTGTCAGCTGAAGATGGATATTCAAGAAAAAGTCTGAAATTGGGTCAGATGGACTGGAGCTGATCAGATACAAGGCAAGATTAGTTGCCAGGGGATTTACTCAGAAAGAAGGAATAGACTTCAATGAAGTGTTTTCACCAGTTGTGAAGCACTGCTCAATAAGGATCTTATTGTCTAAGGTGAATCAGGATGGACTAGAGTTACAACAGTTGGATGTCAAAACTGCATTTCTACATGGAGAGCTTGAAGAAACCATATATATGCAACAGCCTGAAGGATCATACTATCAGAAGATGAAGGAAATGTATGTTTGCTGAAGAAGTCATTGTATGGACTTAAGCAAAGCCCAAGGCAGTGGTATAAAAGGTTTGATAGCTTCATGATGTCAATAGGCTTTATCAGATGCAAGTATGATAGCTGTGTGTACCTAGAAAAGCAAGGTTCTGAGGTACTTACATATCTATTACTTTATGTGGATGATATGTTAATTGCTAGCAAAAGTTTTGGAAGAATTCAGAAACTAAAGGATAAGCTCAGTTCAACCTTTGACAAGAAAGACCTTGGAAGTGCTAAGAGAATTCTGGGTATGGATATTATCAGGAACAAATCAGCTGGAAGGATGTTCTTGACTCAGCAGGACTACATACTGAAAGTCTTGAGAAGATTCAATATGCATGAGTCAAGATCAGTCTCTACTCCTCTTGGGCAACATTTCAAACTGACAGCTGATCAATGTCCCAGGAGTGATCAAGAGAAGTCTCAGATGAACAAAATACCTTATTCAAATGGAGTTGGAAGCATAATGTATGTCATGGTTTGCAGCAGACCTGATATTGCTCATGCAGTGAGTTTGGTCAGCAGGTTTATGGCTAATCCTGGAAAGGCACATTGGGAAGCTTTCAAGTGGATAATGAGATATCTGAAAGGTTCAGCACATCTGGGATTACTGTTTGAGAGGACTCAGGATATCAAACAACCTCTACAAGGTTTTGTAGATTCTGACTATGCTGGAAGCATAGATACAAGAAAGCTCTGACTGGATATGTGTTTACACTTTATGGCACAGCTATTAGTTGGAGGGCTGCATTACAGTCAGAGGTTACACTATCAACCATTGAAGCTGAGTACATTGCAGTAAAGGAGGCTATGTGGCTGAAGGGTATTATCAGGGAATTTGGGATCAAGCAAGATGAAGTTACTGTGCAATGTGATAACCAAAGTGCCATTCACTTTGTCAAGCATCAGGTATTTCATGAAAGATCTAAACATATTGATGTGAGGCTTCACTTTGTGAGAGATGTAGTGGAAAAGGTAATCACAATACAAAAAGTTTCAACTAATGACAATGCTGCTGATATGCTCACTAAGGTTATACCAAGTTCAAAATTCAACTACTGCTTGGAGATGGTTAAGGTACAGTCTTGGGATGTGCCTTAATACTACTGTGATGTGAAGGTTAGGTGGTGGCATCTCACTTACTTTGAGGTGGAGAATTGTTATGGGTGCAAAGAAAGTGAAATAAAGATCAGATGAGCAAGTACTGCTGATTAACTGAACATTATACTATCAGCTGAAGGGGGTCAGCTGATAGGTCTGCTGATGGTCATCTGATGGGGTCAGCCGAGATCATCTGGGAAGTCTACTGAGGTCATCAGGAAAGTTATCTGGTGAAATCAGCTGAGGAGGTCAGCTGATATGTCAGGATGATTGGTCAGGACGACAGTCAGGATGGTCAATCAGGATGATAGGTTGGTTAGTCAGGATGAAGGTCTACTGATGAAGGTCTACTGATAAAGGTCTACTGATGATATCAGCTGAGTACTCAGACTCAGCTGAGGACATATCACATCAGCAGACAAGAAAAGAGCATACTGACTCTAAGTGAGGAATTAAACCAATAATCAGTTACGAAGCGGTTTAAACTTCCAAGTTGGACAACTGGCTATCAGTTTAACAGAATCAAAACTGAAGACCGTTGGGCTCTGACTGTTATTCATTTTCGGTTGCAACTGTAGCAGTTTCTTGTTAGTTGGTTACGATCACAAGCATTAATTAGGGTTTCCATACTCCTATATATATACGCATCTATGTATAGGGAAAACAACTAACACACAGCATACTCTAGAGAGATCCAAAATACTTGTAATTTATATCATCTTTCATTGATTAGTGAGAGAGGTGCCCTCATCCGTGGACGTAGATCATTTCCTGATCGAACCACATAAATCTTGGTGTTCTTCAATTTCTTTATTCCAATTGATTTCAAACAATCATTGTTAACTCAACAATAGAACTATTACATAAATTAATGTAAACACCTAAATAACGATTATAAATATGAAATAATTGGTGTCTATTGTAATTTTAAGTTTAATTGTAACTTAAATTTAAGTTGTAATATTATATTAAATTTTCAATATAAATTTGCATGTAAATTTTATTCAATTTAAACTATTATAGCATAATAAAAAAAATTATTTAAAATGAGTATAAAATAATGTTATATTATAGTGTTAAAATATAGAGCTGACTGCTGGGAGTTGACTGTTGGGAGTGAGGTTTGTCTCTATTTTAGAATAGTGCTGAATGACTTTAAAATAAAAGCAACTACTGGAGGTGGCCTGAGTTGCGTTCTTTATGGTTCGTTTGATGAGACAAAAAGATATTTTCTCTTTGAATATTAAATTTCTCATAAGTTATGCATAAAATCTTTAGATGGGTGAGTGTTTCTTTATACACAACTCACAAAAATATGTGCAGATAATTACCATATCATAACACAAGTCATAAGTGTTCAATACCGTGGATCATAGTTTTACATGGATATTATTAGAGTTAGTATATCTATACACACCTCCATGCATACGTGATCACAGCATGGACCACATCACAGGATCACAACATCCATGCATCAGCTCCTCAATATACAGCTGGCACAGTTACTTATTGTTACAATCAACCAATCAGATGGTTAACTAGATAGGTAGTTATAACCAACTCAGTTGCTTGTAGAAGAAGAAAGAATCTCTTGTATAAATACAAGACTTTTAAACCTCTCACATTCAGAATGAAAATTACCAAAGTTTAACATAATATCAGAGCATTGTTGGAGCCTTGCAGTACATTACTCTTACAAGGCCGGACATTGCTTATTTTGTCAATAAACTTTCACAATACCTTCATTCCCCAACTCAGAATCATTGGAAATGTTGCAAAAGGATCCTATGTTATCTTCATGGTACTTTAAACAATGGTTTGTTGTTTTCTCCCATTTCTGAATACAGGTTAAGTGGCTTCGTGGATGCAGATTATGCTGCCAACTTGGATGACCGTCGTAGCACAAGTGGATTTTGCATTCAACTAGGCTCGAACCTTATCACTTGGGGATCTCGCAAACAATCAGTTGTGGCTCGTAGTAGTACGGAGGCAGAGTATAGAGCATTGTCTACAGCCACTACTGATCTTATTTGGTTGCAAACTTTGTGCCATGAACTCCAGCTTCCACTCATCAATCCAGTTGTTCTGTGGAGTGACAATCAAGGCACCATTAAACTTGCAGTTAGTCCGGCTTTTCATAGTAGGACCAAGCACATTGAAGTGGATGTTCATTTTCTTTGAGAGAAGGTCATGGCTCATATGCTTGACATCAGATTTGTTCCCACTGAAGATCAGGTTGCTGACCTGCTTACAAAAGCCTTGCCTCCCTCTAAATTCCAGAAATTGTGTTACCAGCTTCATGCCTTAGATATTACATAGATTTAATTTGGTGCATATTAGAGTTAGTATATATATACAGACCTCCATGCATACATGATCACAGCATGGACCACATCACAGGATCACAGCATCCATGCATCAGCTTCTTAATGCACAGCTGGCACGGTTACTCATTGTTACAATCAACCAATCAGATGGTTAGCTAGATAGGTAGTTATAACCAACTCAGTTGCTTGTAGAAGAAGAAAGAATCTCTTGTATAAATACAAGACTTGTAAACCTCTTACATTCAGAATGAAAATTACCAAAGTTTAACAAATATCAATAATGTTCACTCTAATTTCGCACCTTAAAAGATTAATAATAAGGTAAACCCAATAGTTAGCAAACATGGGAATAGTTTTATATTATTGAGATTGTATTGTTTGAATTGATGTGTATATTCTCTATGAGTTTAAAAAAGATTTGTCCCACGGAAAAGAAAGTTTCTAGAAGAACTCATAATCTATAATAATAACAGTTAATGCATTTATTACTAACAACTGAGTAGCTTTCAATTCATATTCCTGAGGGAAAATAATTTATAGGATGATTTACATATATGTTCAAAAAAGTCACTATATTTATAGATAGGTTCACAATATTTATATAGAAGCACATTTTTTTCTGCATAGAAGCATTTTTTTTTTCTGCACAGCACCTATTTATAAATATAGTGACATTTTTAAATTTATATGTAACTCACCCTAATTTATATTGTATAGAATACTTTTAATAAAATAACTTATATTGTCTAAAATGGTTCAGGTATATATTATTTTTCCTTTATATTTTGATATTTGATTTTTTTTTACAATATAATGACATGGTTGATTTTAGTTGTCAGTAGAGTGTATAAAAAGCCAATGGAGGAATTAATGAAATGATTTTGTTTGTCAGTACATTGCATGGTTGATTGACGGAATTTTATGAAAAGGCCAATGGAGAAAAATCGGGTCCACCATTATTTCTCACTTAAAAAAAGAAAAACACAAAAATGTGATTGACGACAAATAAATAATTAATCGGTGGAGAAAAGAAGAAAGACAGATGTCTAGGTGTGATAAGCATTTCTGCAAAAGGTTATCGCATATATATATATATATATATCATATATGAGAGATTTCATCACTTGATATTTCCCACCGACCAACTTCTTCATATATATAAATGAGATTTCATCTCTTGATATTTTCCATCAACCAAGTTCTTTATGTAACATCGCAATTGAACTCAAAATTTTCACTCTCTAGACTTCATGTCACAAGTTCGATTGAAAAAAATTACTATAAAATGTTGAAAAATTAACATTAATTGTAAATTGATTTCGTACGTATAAAAAATATACTTCTGTTTTAAAAAAGAATTATGTATTTATACAAATGTTTTGAATCAAAATATAACCATGACCAAGTCTAAATAATATGACAAGAACAACTCATCAAATACCCGAAGAACAAATTAATAATACATCAATAATAACTCACTAATACTTCAAGAACAAGTTTAAAACAGTCATTTCGGTCCTGGTATCGTCAAAGGTTCATGAAGAAAAGCATGGATGAAAAGTTCAAGAAATTCATTGGAAATAGATTTACAAAAGTGATCGTATTTATAAATAGGTTCAAAATATTTGCACATACACAACTTTTCTTCTTTTGTATAAATAAAATTTATATATCTATACAAAATATTTATATAAAGTATTTATAAATAGATTCAAAATATTTGCACATACAAAACTTTTGTTCTTTTGTGCAAATAAAATTCATATATCTGGACATATATTTTATACCTATTTATAAATATAATCTTTTTTTTTAATTGTAAATTCATTGAAATAAATTCACAAAAGTGATTGTATTTATAAATAGATTCAAATATTTGCACATACAAAACTTTTGTTCTTTTGGGTAAATAAAATTTATATACATATACAAAATATTTATAAATAGATTCAAAATATTTGTACATACAAAACTTTTGTTCTTTTGACCGGATACGCGTACTCTTAATAGTGGTAAATAATTGATCACAATGCTGAATAAAGACTAGCTATGCAAGTCATGAAAGTGGATAAACAGAATTGTTCAGTTCAGTACAACTTGAAGGAAAACAAAATCACTAAATCCTAGGAAAAATTCAAGTTGTATCTTAAATATTTCACATTTTATATTTGACAAGTCAATAAAATCAAAATTTTAACATTGTGTACTGGAGTAAACCACCTCTCGATTCGTCAACCAATTCCGACAATTGCATCCTCTTCTTCTCTCGTCCCCATCACCGTCGATGGTTCCCATTCAGTCCTTGATCACAATCACAAAGAAGAATCACAGCAAATAAATGTATGCACTATTTATTTGGAGTGAATCGATAAATAATGAAATTAGGTGCCTGTGCAATTGTAGAAGATCTCTCTTGAATGACCAAGTGAAGGACATTTTTTGACAAAAATCATCGGATAAAGATCAAGAAAATATATGCCTGCCAGATCCCTTTTGTGAAGAGATGTGCACCAAATGGTTTCTTGACCGTTGAAAATTAATCCGGACTACCAAACACTGTAAAATGCTTTTCAATCATACCAAATGGAGCCTTACAGATTAGAAAAGTAAAAGACAAGCAGAATAAGATATTCTACATTCAAGAATCGAATCAAACGTTAGTACCCATGTGACTTTATGCTAAGGTATCAAATCAAATATACACAAATATTGTTACATGATGTTGGGCGCCATCAAATAAACCTTCTCCAGTTGCATAAAATAGCTGCAAGGACCACTTATAGCAATCTAAGCATAAAAGTATCATTTCGATGACATCTATCGAACCTCATCGTCTGAGCTAGAAGATGTCTCACTCTCTGCTAAAGATGTCCCACCACCCTGAATTTCTTCTTCAGTGGACATACTATCTTCACTAGAATTAGAAAACGATTCACTTTCGTCATCGCTGATTACATCAGCTCTACGCCTCCTCCTCACAATACCTCTTCCTTGTAAAGCAAGTCGCCTTCGTCTTCGGGCTTTTCGTTTCCCTTTAGGAAAGTCATCCTGGTGTGAATCGAAACTCTTGGTCCCAACATCCTTTGCATTTTTCACTCTCTCATCTTCGTTATCCTCCGACTCAATACTAATGGAATCGGGATCAAGTTTGCGTCGCTTTCTACTTGCATTCGTCTGAGAGATATTCACACATTTAGTTAATATGGTCACAATTAGGGAATTTTTTGAAATGAGTAAGAGGTGGGGGCAGAAAGAAAATAAAATATATATATGTGAACTATCTGGGGGTGCTTTGTTCATAATCACTCAATGAACAATAATTTTCATCCCATTGAGTAAAAAATAGAGGAAAAACATAATACCACCATTGGGACAGCCATTCCCTTTCATTTCGGGGCACAGAGGGAAAAAAGATTATCATTACAATTCCGATCCAAGAATTTGAACCAAGCACCCCTCAATCTCTCAAGGCACAGATTTATTATACTCTTCCATCTCATATGAATTTGCACACTTGCCTTATTTGGATGTCTCATATAAATTTGCACAATCCAAAAAAGAATCAATAATTTATATGCACTCAAAAAAACATACACATATTATTTACCCAGCCCACGGATCCTCTCCATTTCTTTCTCTCCATTTTCTGTGAATTTCGGAGAGAGATCGACACAAAACTAAAATAATTAATAAAAATACATTTTTTTATTATCCATGATAATGACCCCACTCCATGTATTGTGTCTATCTCTCTCCTAACTTTAGGAGAAATTTACACAAAGAAATGGAGAGGATCCGGACTCTATTTACCCATATGCTACTTTTTTACTCAAAGGATCTTAATTTGTGTGCACAACTGAGTGGCAAATTTCTTTGAGACGAGAGGAGTATTAGTTTTAATGGGCTGGTTGGAACTGGCCAATGTAAGTACCTGGGTCTAGATTTGGTAAAGTAAATCTGTTGGAATTCTGTAGGCTATACCTAATCCTTACAAATAAATTCTTCATTGAAATATAGAAAGAATTCCATGGCATCAAACAAAGTAACAAAAGAAGGCTTAGAAAAAATATACTGAACTTAAAGTTCATATAACTGGGCAACACAATCTAGTTTAACATAATCATGATAGAGATTAAAAAAAACCGTGTAAAAAGTACCTTTGGACCACGGTCAACTAAACGAGCCCATTCACTTCGGTTCCTCAGGCAATCAAGTACAGCCTGGGAGTGACTTGAATATGCATAACGCTCTCCATTATGCTTCCTTAAGTGCGGCCAATGCTATGAGTAAGAAAAAAAAACTCTAGTTGAATAAATGAACTGGAAGTGATGGAGGAAAAAGAATGACGATAACCATGAACATATCAATGAAGCATACCGGCAGAACTGCATTACAGAGTTCTTCATAAGTCATGCGTTTGCCTTCGCTCATAATCTCCGCAATCAAACCTGCAGTAAATTGCTTCACCAATGATGAGAGAGAACCATGATTTAGAAATCCTTTTTTGTTAAGAAACTATATAATCAGACATGTTTTAGCAATTTGTAGAAAAAAACCATTGATGGGAGTTTAATTTTTTCCAAGAGTACAAACCAGGTAAAGTGCGATTTGTTTGACGGCCAACCAAACGTGGATCATCAACAGAAGCATTCCTTGATGATACATTGTGTCCATTGGCCTCACCAGACGACAAAAAAGAACTGCCCATATTGGTTTTCTTGGTTGATTGCACATTTTTAACCAGACCACCATCTGCTTCTTTCCTAGAAAGCAAGTCTACACCGTAACCAGAATCTTGCCTCCGGTTATCAGGCGAGTAAGGCTTTGTCTCTGTCTTTTTAGCATCATTGTCAACCTCCAGAGAAGCATGCGAACCCTCAACAGAAAAATCTTTGGTCCTCCTTCTTGAAGCCTTTAATGTAATAAGAAAAGAGACAGCCTTGATTAAATAGTCATAAAAATGACCAAAAAGCAAAGTCAACAAGGAAAGTAAAACAGGCATACCACTCCCTGATCTTTAGATGATCGTTTTATTAGCATGCTTGATGCACTTGGACCTGTTGTTTGAGGTAAACTGCCAGCATGTCGCATGCGTGGGACCCTCGGAACTCTTGGAGAACTATTGAGCTCTTGATGTAAAAGTAAAGCAAGCTATAGGTGGCATAACATGAAAGGTTATATGAAAAACTAAAACACAGAAAATAAAATTTAAATATTATTGCTCCGCACCTCTTCATCACTCAAGGTAGCAGGAATACTGGAGGATGTTGAAGCAGCATTTGAAGAAGCCACATGTCCTTTAGATGAGCCTGACTGATGAGACTTTTCACCTCTCCCAGGAACAGCTGAAGACGCAGCTTTATTCTCAGCACCTTCAATCGTTGATGCACTATCACACTCACCCAAAATACGATTAGGTGCCACATTTGGCACCAATGTTGCTTTAGCAGAAGTATGAAGGCTTGAGTCCTTTGAATCAGATGATGGTCGTTTGGAATCAGACGTATTTGACAATTTAGTGGATTCTGATACTTTGGACAGAGATCTTGACCTTGAAGGTTCTTTTACTAATTTCTTCAGCCTCCCACTTTTATCTTCATGCTCAACTTTATCAGCTGAAGAATTATCCTTCACAGTTACTGAGCTGCCATCAGACATCTCCTTCTGTTTACTGTGAACAGGACTTTGAACAGAAGCAGTGAAATTTTCGGAGGGTTTGGACACAATACAGCCTGAAGATGAAGAGGATTTTAACGCCAAAATGGTTGCTTTGCGCTGATAAGAAGCTGTTGAATTACTTCTGGCTGTGCCATTAGATTTATGCAAGTCATCAGCCACTTCTGAAATGTGTTTAAGTCCTAATGACCTTTTTCTTGGCCCAAGGGAACCTTCAGATCCTGGAGGTTCTCTCTTGGATTGACAGGAATTGCCACCCAATTCATCAGATTTTTTATCTGTTCTACAACTACCAGCAGTCAGGCTCCTGCTGGCATCAAGCAACTTTGGTTCACTTGCTTCCGAGCGTTTGGTTGAAATCTCAACCACTTTATCTTCTTCAATAGCAACATTAACAGTTGACTCCGGGTGTTGAGCTGTGGCTTTAGTGCTGTCTAATTTTACATCAGAGGCAACACAATGATCTGCATGATTGTCAAGATTGACCTCACCTTTCAATTTCTTATTAGGTCGTGAGTTAGCCTCATCAATATCTGAATCTTGTCGCTGTTCACTTTGTTTAGCATCTTCACCAGCAATTCTCACATCCACAGCAACAGGCTTCTTCTCACGTAACCCAATTTCCACAATTTCAGCTTCTCCCGTACATTTCTGAAGACCGGCTCTAGCCTCCTAAAGCAATTAAAATTTCCAGATATATATCAAGTAATAATTATCTTAAGATGTTGAGGATACACTAAAGTGACAATGAACCAGACTAAGCATCATGAAACTGATGGGAGATAAAACAATTATTTAAGGCGAGAGGCAAACGAAGGCATAAACGGGTAATGCCTCGGCACAAGTGCAGGAGCATGCCTGACACAAGGCACAGAAGTTAGAAAAAAGATGCCAACTTAGCTTATAGACTATAGTGCTACTAGCAAGTTTACATTACTTTTATCATAACTATTAGCACCCAAAATAATACATATCATGCCAAGGAAAACACAAAATAAGAAAAAAATTCAGTAGAAGATTGACATCCTAAAAACCTATAGTTCCAAAGCTTATATAAGCAAAAGAAAAAATTCCAGCACTTATCAATTGTTAAACCACAAACTTCTATACTATTACAAGTAATAACCACCTAAACATGTGTAACTTTCAGGTCAAGCATTTTCCACCAACATATTGTCCTTATATTCATAAAAATATTAGACCAAAGATGAGGATAAGTTACAAAAGCAACGGGAGTAGAGGAAGATTTATGTTGTGTTAGGGCTGGAAATTTTTACGCCTTATTTGCTGGGTAATTGGGAGAATTGTTTCTGAAGGGGCTGGGTGCAGGCACCAGATGACAATGATGGACAAGAAGGACATAGTTTTCAAGACATGTTAATTTTTTACATAAGAGAATCTATTTTCATTTGATTCTGTAACAAATTTTGTTTCGACTTTTGGGAAATATTACAACTTATATAACTCTTTTAGTTTAAGCACATACCATTTTATTCAAGATTCAGCATATGCAATTAATAGTGACCAACACAGCTACACTTGCAGTTTTCTTTTTCTTCTTTTGAGGGGAGAGGGTTTTAAGGATGCTGGATTGATGGTTTGACTGCACAAGGGAAGTGGTTTTTGAGTGATAATGCTTAATGATCAAACAGATCTTAAACACACCCACAGATTATCATAATAGCAAATGTATTTTGGAAGTGCATAAAGAAAATGGATTCTTCCTTGTTTTCACTAAACTAATAAGATTACAACTTAGTTAGGAGTTTGTAAAGTTATGCTTTAAATACCCAACCAAACATATGCAAGTATTTTAAAAGTTCTAGGAATTTATCTAATACTTGTAAATATTAAGATGCTGAAAGGACCAACCAGTAAAGGTGCACTAAACATTTTATACTAATTAGTTACTAATAACTGTTAATAATATTTTTTGATAAAATTATATTTGGGAAAAAATCAAAGAGGGGCACTTTCCCCTTAAATTGCAAAGAGGGGCAAGTGTGCAAAAATTATAAAAAATGCACACCCAAAAGCACACTCAGAATGAGTGTGCAAATATTTTAAAAATTGCACACTTACCCCTCTTTGTAATAAAACTAAAAAATTGTCCTTTGTAACTGCCCCATCATATTTAGTTATTTACATTGTTTGCAGGTCAATTCTGAGTTATATATTAACTAATTACAAGTTATGTAGTTTATAAGGGTTTTTTTTCAGATTTTTGTAATAAGAACTTGAGCGAGGTTCTTTAAAACCAAATTCTAGTGGCCCCGTAAGAAGGAGCTTCCTTTTCATATGAACCATAATTTTGTAAAATAACCAATCAAGACTTGACTGAGATAGTTTTTTTTTTTTTTGGAAGGGATATTATTAACGGAATAAAGACTATTGCACGTTATGTATGACTATTTATGAGACTTTGCTTTAATACATATCAAACTTATTCTCGATATTTTATTGGTTTATTTCTAAGTGAGAGTTCAAGCTACTAAAAGATACTACTCTCCATCTGTGGAAATTGGTCCACATTACTGTATTCATCTGTTAATGAAAAATGGTCTACTTTCCTAAAATGACATGTTACGCTATCAACTAACAGTCCCCTTTACTTTTACACACAACATATTTACTTTCTTAAAACCCATGCAAAAAAGCATCAAGACTTTGCGAACGGACTGACGGAGGGAGTACTAAATATCTTTTCTTACTCATTCGTATTGCATATTTTTCGATATTCATTTTTCAATAAACAATACAAATCCCAGTCACAATGTTACTGACCTTGTGACCTAGTTAGTCAACTAATCATCATCAGGCTCAGTGTTGTCTTCATCGTTATCAAGCTTTTAATTTAATAATTTCCAATTTTCTCTTTGTCCTCTTCAATATTAATTTCTTCCTCATCCCAAAGCACTAGCAAAATGTTAGTTCTCTTCTTTTTTTTTTCCATATTTGTTCATATTAGTTATTCAAAAAAAATGCTTGACAAATGCCCTGTATGACAATGGTACAACCTAGTTAACATTAGATTGTTAGTCACCTAATCATCATCAAGCTTAGTGTCATCTTCATCATTTTCAAGTTGAACTCCAAATCCCTTTCCTCGGGCCTTAATTTCATAATCTTAAAAACTCATATCTTTGTCATCCCAAGGTACTAGAGTTGCCTCTCATATGATGTCATGAGGACATGTCTAGTCTTTTCTAAATTATTAGGCCTAGCGCGTGGATGTGATGTGTTCATCTTCTTTTCTGTCATTATTGATATAACTAGGTGTGCTGGTTTGTTCCATCACTAATTCTCTACCTTTATAGATCAATAGTTCAAACTTCAAAATTTTATAATTCACTTAAAAAAAAAAAAAAAAAGACAAAACAAAAAAATGTTATGAAGCACACCTTTTGGGTGCCTTGCCAGAGGCTCAAGCCGCACCAAGGCATGCATCTTTGAACATTGTCTGCCTTTTGGCTGGATAAGACACAAAGGGTTGTGCTTGGTGTGCCTTGAGCTTGAGGCGCACCTCTTTTAAACTACTGTAGTAAGTACACATTCTCCCTATAGTTCTTAGAAATAGTATTCCGACATTTATGAGGGAATAACTATCCTGCCACAACAAGAAGTACCACATCTCATGATAAATTATGAACACTATACAAGAAGCTGAGAACAACAAATGAAGAAATCAACAAGACAGCAAAGCTGGATACAACCAGCCTTGGAAACTCTATGACTATAAACAATACATGCAACCTGATGAGTTCACATATAAGTAAATGTACACATGGCATGATGGCAACATCTATCTTGATGCCAAGTACATAATAAGCAAATAGCAGTCACAGTTTCTAACTTGGCTTTCTCTATTTGGGATTTAACAGATCAATGCCTGCAATAGATATAGATATAGTACTTTTTAAAATCGATAAGTGATGAAGAAAATATATTCTCTATTGTCCATCATGTCCTTTGATCTAACTTAAAAAGAATTCTGACAACAGATTTAGCTTTCCTCCCATGTTATGGCTAAGAAATCCTAGTTAAAAAGATGAGACTTAAGAGGGCCAGAGTCCAGACCAAGTTAAACTTAACCTATAATTCATGCAATCCCAAAGGATGTTCTCTCGTCTTCTGAGTTCTTGCAGAGTAGACAGCATTCTACATATTCACATATTATAGCACAAAAACAGCAACTTTCAGGAGATCCAGCTATTCAAAGCGCCCTATGATGCTAATTTCTATTTCAAAATAGCAGTCACAGTTACTCGACTCTCTCTTTGTTTGGGATTTCACAGCTTAATTCCTGCAGTACAGGTCTTTTTTCTGTTTGGGATTTAACAGCTTAATGTCTGCAATCCATACAGGTCTTCTTTTTTTTTTTTTTCAAAAAATGTTAAGAAACGATGATAACATATTTAACTCTTGTGCTTCCTGTCATTTGCTCTGACTAGAAAGAATTCTGATAACAGATTTAGTTTCGTCCCATGTCATGACTAAGAAATCCTAGTTAAAAAGATGACACTTAAAGAGGATCAATCAAGTTTTACTTAACCAGAAGTAGGAACAAGAATGAACAGCATCAATCTAAAGCATGGCTTAAGTAGCTGCATTATAGTGATACTAGGATACTTGAAAAATTATGACAATGCATGAATCCCAGCAACCAATTTAGATTCTGACTGCAATAATCTAATTATTTCCCCCTTATTTACTTTGACATAAAAGCAAACATACAAAGCTAGACTAAACAATTAAAACCATCACAGAAAATCCACAAGTATTGATAACTCGCCCAAAATATATGGCAACTCCACAAAATTGATATGTAATCATGATGAATACGCAGGTAAAATGGCCCAACAGCTTTGCTTTATACGAGGTAAGATGATTTAAGATGCAAAAGCTTACATATGAAGGAAGTACAACGCATGACAATGAATGCACATACCTCTTCATTTACAGGCGTGCTTTGCGAACCACTAACTTCTACTAAAGCTTCCAAACTCTTACTGCTTATTTTAGAGACATTGTCAGATCCCACAACAACTTCATCTCCCATATTCCCTCCCCTTGGTTTATCATCACTTGAAACATCATTTCTTAGGGTGGCCTCTGGACCGTGCTCATTTGAAGCTAAGTTGGTCGCACACTCACCGAGGCCATCAAGTAGTCTATCGACAGGGAGATACTTGTTACATTGAATCCCATTATTGGCAGCCTTGGAGCCTCTGTCTTGAGAAAATTCCATGTGTTTTCCATCACTTGAGAATGTTGAAGCTACTAGTTTAGTTGGAAAAATATATTATGTTGATCAGCATAAAAACATTACACTTGGCAAGTTTGACCCTTAATGTATAAACAAATCGACCAAAGCAAGACAATAAGCCCCCACAGAAAAAATTGAAAACAAAATAGTATAGGAAAATGCATGAAATGTTACCTGCTTTTGAAGAATGAACAGCTCGTTTTTTGGCATCTCCCTCTTTCTCAGTAGTCCTCACCTTTTTCTTCACATGTTGATCTTTCATTGCATGTCCCTCTTTCCTGCGCTTTCCAGCCAGCATCAAAACGGGCAATGAGCTGCTTTCTTTCTTTAAGCTTTCTTCAGGGGTCTTAGAACATGGACTTTCAACATCCGCCTTCTTTTTGTCTCTCGAAGACCCGCCTTCAACTGGTCTTTTTCCACCAACAGAATCAACTATCGGAGTAGGCAAGGGATTGACGTTCTTCTTCAACAAAGTGATTGACACCCCAGCATCATTATCAGCTCGATTGCTATTTTCTTCACCAATTGTTTTATCCATCCTTCCCTCTCCCTCCTCTTTCTCCTCAATGCATGGGAATTCAGTATACCTAAAATTAAACTTCTTAGGAACATAACCAGCACACTTCCACAACTGAGGTCCAAAAACCGAAGACATTTCAGTCCCGGAAAACAAAGCAGGTTCCCCACCGGGCACTCCTTGCACGTGTACCCTCTCCTCCATTGGAATATTAGCCCAAAGCCTAAACGGTCTATGGGACGGCACAGTCGCCGGAATGGGATTTTCAATTCTCAGCGTTTTGGTGGGCAACTCAACTAAGAACTCCGCCACCTCCGTCTCCTCGCTGTTATTCCTAACGCTGCTGCTGCCGCCGCCTCCACCGGCGGCGGCACCTCCTCCTCCTCCGCTGTTCTTGCTCTTGCACTTATCACAAGCAAAAGATTTCTCACTCTTGACATAACGCGAGCAGCGCGTGTGCACCCACACCCCGCACTCATCGCAATCCACCATCTCCTCGCCGTCGTCGTCAGTGACGCCGCAGATACAGTCCACCGTCCATGACCCATCCACCCAGTCGTCGTGGTGGGGCTCCGTCATTGGAAGCCGATGCGACCGGCTTTTCATAGCTTCCAAAAACCTCAAAATCCTAATTTGCCAATCAAACCCTAATTCAATCTCCTATGTGAATTCTTCGTCCCAAAAGCACACATATTAAACCCAGAATCATATGCAGAAATGGAATGGTTGAAACAAATTCAGTGTTTTGCTCAAGAGAACAAGAGCGGACCCCAGAGCGCTGTAAAATTGGGTTTGGGGAATGTAGTGGCGTCCGCCACGCTCGCTTGCGTTGGCGTCGAACCAAAATATCATCATTAATAATAAAAAAATTAGTTTTGAAAAAACTCATATTATTGTTATATTAATATAGTAATTTTTATTATTATTATTTATATATACTATATATTTTATTTTTTATTAATAATAGTCCATATATATAACAGTAACTGATATCACTGTGAACTCAAATTTATATAAATTTTGATTATAATAAAAAGGGAGACAACTTAAAATATTCATTTTTTATTTTAAAAAAATTATTTTATCCACTTTAAATACAAATAATTTTTTCTACCCATTTTCAATTTTAAATAATTTTTTTATACGAGTAGGTATTGTATGAAAGTGGTTTATATTATAAACCACTTTTTAACAAGGCATAAAAATAAATTCATAAATATAAACCTTATATCATATTGTGGTTTATATAATGAAAATAGTTTATATAATACTTTGTTTTTTTACACATATGGCCACAAACATAATAATCTAGTTATTCCACCTCACCACACCCCATCCCATTTAATATTTATATTATTTAATATTATCAAATATTATATAATAATAAATAATACAATAAAATTCTAAAACATACAATTTGAACAAATTAACTAATTATAATATTTTATCATATATATGTGATTGTCTGTAATTTTTATTTAAACTACTATAATGTGTAGTGTATGTTAATGAATATTACAATATAAAAATAAATTTTAATGCAAATTAATGAATATTATAGTTTATAAAAGTCTATAACTATATAATAACAAAATCTTATTCCTTTTTTGGAAACATTTTTAAATTTATAACCTACTTTCTAAAATTATTAACATTATTATTTAACTTAATGATATAATTAAATTTAGTTAATGAAAATTTTGAAAAGACTAACCTTATTTAATTAAGTGATTTTTCAATTTCTTTGTAAAATATAAAAAAGCCATAATTTAACTTATAATGATATCAATGCATTTTTCAGTAAATTTTATTTCAAAAGACTAATCTTATTTAAATAGCGTTTCAATCCTTGTGCAAAATATAAACAAGTTCTGATTCAACTCATAATAACATCAATGTATTTTCAATAAATTATATTTCAATGTTTAGACTTATTTCAAAAATAAAATCTCATGCATGTTACTCTAAATTATTTTTTTTCATATTCAATTTACACATATATATACTAGCTATAGCCTATATTCCACATCATAATATAAAGGTGTACTTATGCAATAGAGTACATATTAAAGGTGTAAACTATTTTTCAATTTTAATCGGTGCATCTCTTCCGTTATTTAAATTAATTATCTTTTTTAAAATTCAATTCACATTCATATTCTATATAAAATAAAATTCAAATCTAAATTATTAATCTATTATCTTAATATTTTTTTATTTATTGATTTTGATATATAGTTGATTACTTAAATTTAAAAAAAAAATTATTAGTATTTTCAATATTAAATATTATATTTAAAATTTTACTATTTTGTTAGTTTAAAAGATAATATAAATATATATAATTAATTAATTAAATAATTATGAGATACTTATACATATATTACCTCACATAAATAATTTATTAACAAAAAAGTTGAAAAATTAATAAATAACAATTAGTTGGAGAGCAGTATAAACTTAGTTTAGATTTGTAATATATTTTATCTCATATTAAAATATTATGAATGTTAAATCGTGCACCGCACGAGATGAGAATAGTATTTTTTCAAAATTGTAAGTTAAAGAGGTAGCAAAATGAGGATTGTAACTTTACAAACTGAAAAAATGAGAAAAATAACTTATTGAGCTGGCAAAATAAAGACCACAACTTTTTCATACTGTCAATTTAAGGATAATAACTTTTAAAAGTTTGCAAATTGAATAAAAAAAATGAACCTGAATTCAGGTCAATTTTACCGTATTTGACCCGAAATCTAGCCCAAATCCAACCCAAATCAAATTTGTAAATAATGAATTGTGCAATATTTTTTGAAACATAGAGAGAAACATATAGAAGAATTAATATTTGACATTGTAATTTTAAATTCATTCATATTATAAGATAAGTAACTAGAATTTTAATTTTATTTAATAAATATTATTGATCGTGCATCGCACGAGTAAAAATACTAGTATATATAAATATTTAATTTGTGATGTTCGGAAATATATCTATTAAACTTTAATTAACACGAGAACATTATCCACATCAAAATTAAATCAAATTTTTTAATTTTCTACCGAATTGTCTTCATAAAAATTTAATTATAAATTTTAATTAATAATTTTTTTCATATCAACCGCTCTATATGAGAGTAGTGTAGTTACGGGGATAAAGTGGACTCAATTCAAAGTTATTAACTCTTTTATACTCATTTTATAAGGGTATTTAGGTCTTATACCATAAATTGGGTATAAAAAATTTCAAAATAAATATGGAAAAAATAAAATTTTAAAAGTTGAAAATGGGTGTATTGTGGTATATTTCACTAATAAAAATATTATGAAATATGTTGGTCCTTTTGTGGTGAAAATGGTGAATAGACCTTCAAAATCCTAAACTTAAAATTTAATAAATAATTTTTGTATGAATCACTACACAGTACCTTGTTCAATCAAAACTTACAAGAATTTTAGGCCAAAATATACAACAGTGTACTATAGATTTTATATATATAGAGTTTGAGAGAGAACAAAGTAAATCAATTTACTTGTAGATATCTTTTCGGAATAGATCTCACACTTTAGAAAATATCTTGAAAGATCTAAGTGTAGCAGAAAAAGAATGTGTAACAATTTAAGAAAAACAATATGGTCTTAGGATGTACAGCTGAGCGACTAGCAAGTTCTTACAATTTTTATGCACAGATTTAGAAATGAATGATGAATATCACTGAATTAAATAACAAATAAATGTAGTAAAATAACAATAAATTTTAGTGGTTTAGAGGTGTTGTAATCCTCCTACATCTACTATCACACCATACAGGTTCACTAAGTCACTTAAACTTGGATGATAACACATAATCTTTTACAAACAATTTCCCTTAAGAACTAGCAAACATTCATATCACTATTTTAAGTGGAACTAATTACTAAGAAACTTTCAGTTCACAAAGAACTTTTAACCTCATAAAAAATTTTTTTTACACAAAGTAGACTACAATAATTATAAAAAAAAATGGTGAGGGAACAACAGAAAGAAATATGGTTCTTTCTAAGTAAATCCTAGCAAACCAACCTATGAATCACTTTAACAGATAAAAAACTGAAAAGCTCTCTGAAAATATATTTGCAATAGACTGTTCAGGTTGAATGCTCGAATACTTGAGTATTGTTGTTGTTGCTCTTTCAGGCTTGATCCTCTATTTTGAGATGTGAACTTGCAAATATCTCGTTTAGATTCTTTATATTTGAATTCAAATCTCTCTCTCTCTCTCTCTCTCTCTCTCTCTCTCTCATTATAGTCCATCTTTCATTTTTCAGATTGCCTTTTGTACTATAGTCATGTTTTCAACCACTAATAAATAGTTATAAGCACTTATTTTTTGAAAAAGTTGGGTCATATCAACCTTTAAAAAAATGCTTATCAGTATTCAAATATTGATTGCAAACATGCCCTATATGTCCTAGTGCTTAGGACTACTCAATCGATAGTCTTGTGCCCAATGACTTTTCCAATTCATATTACTTATGAGAGAGTACAGATTAATGTTGCACTCAACAAGTATTAAGACTCTTCAAATTCTTCAATGGCATCAACCTTATACTTCAACTGTAGGTTCTGATCTAATTGTAACACTTTTCTCAATTGTAGGTTTGGTCTTCACTGTAGACTCCAACCTTGTAGTTATTACCTTTATTTTTCTCCAAATTTTTATTTCTGTAAGGTTAGTTTTGAAAATATGCAATTTTGTATTTTGATAATGGCAACTATATATAGACAAATCTTACTAAAATAAAATAACAATAGAGAAACCTAAATTATATGAACATGCATACAAGAAGTGATGGAGACGAGATCACAATCTTGTTTAGTTATGAGCAGTGTTCTAAAAAATGGCCTAGACGGCCGACCCGATAAACCCCAAATCGGCAAGGAAAAACATTCAGGTCTTTAGTCGGCGCCTAGACGCCGACTAGTCGGGTCTAGGCGCCAAGTCGGCGACTTACACGTCCAGAACACATAGTACGGCGTCGATTGATGAGCTTTTCCGGCGGCGCTGCTGTCTTCTTCGGCGAACAGATGACCGGTGTTTGGACGGCTTAATTCCCGGCGAAATGATTTGTAAGTAACATATAGTACGACATCGTTGAAGGCAGCGGGTGTGTCGCGTGTGGCAGCGCGGAGGCGAGGCTGCGACTTTGTCTATGTAGCGCACAAGCGTGGCGGTGCCGGCGTGGGAGGAGGCGGCAGTTGAGGTGGAGGAGGCAGTCGCTGAAAATCCGTGGTAATGACCGAGGAAGAGAACAAGAGAATAATAGATGGTACAATGTGGATAAGTGGGTTTCTGAAATTTTAGGTTTAGATATAGGTCTCATGGGCTTTTGGCCCAACTTTCCCATTTATTTATTAGTCCAGGACCCAGGTTATAATTTTATTAATTAAAAAAATATTAAAAAAAAGTTTATTATTATTTTATACATAATGTATTATTAATTTATTAAATAATTAATTATATTTACCGTTTAGGAGTTTTCGACTAGTCCCCGACTAGTCGCTAGACCCTAGTGGTCCGATCGACTAGCGACTAGCGACTTTTAGAACACTGGTTATGAGCATATTTGGAGAATCGAGAATATTAGGAAGATTATATTTATTTATTCTATTTCCTTAATTTGTTATTTGATTTAATTAGATTAGATTAATAATTATGTTTAGTAGGTTATTTTCTATTTAAGATCAGAATGTAATTCCTTATGAAGCAGTTGATGAATGAATTTGAATGAAATTGAGTTTTTCCCATTTGTCGTGTTATTATCGTTCTTAATCCGGCATTCAAGATGAATCAACAGAGTTAAAACGTTAATCACGTTTCTGTAACCTTCTGGGTATTAACAGAATCAACAGATTATTACGTTTGTTCGCACTTCCGCATGCATCAAGAAGTAAGCATAACAAAACAGTAAACAACATAAAGAAAGCACAAAGATAACACAAAGTAAACTGCATTAAATAAATAAGGTTCAGATACAGCTTCCATTGATTTAAGGGTTAATTCTATAAAAATGCATCACCTTTTACTCAACTTTCAATCTAATCTCGAGCTTCACGATTATTATTAAAAAGCCCGACCTTTTAAGAAATTTTAATTTGATACATGTTTTTTTTATTTTCAGTCGACAACCGATAACGTATCTCATTGGAGCGCGTGAAAGTTTACCACACTGATGTACACACATTTAATTATATTTTTATTTTTTTAATTTCCACACCATATATCATATTCATATATATAAAATTACAATACTTTTTATTTAAAAATATTTTTTGGCTATAAAAAGAAAAAATGTTCTTATATGTTTGTAGCATTCGATATTAGATTCACAGAACACTTGAAAAAACACTAAAATACTCTAGAAAATTGTCCAAAATCATACCAAATTCTGAAAAATCTTAATACTGAAGGTTTGAATTTCAAAATTTTATACATGCATGCCAGCATGACAAACTTTTACTCATTCCGGCGAGATACATCATAAATTGCTGGTTGGAGATGAAAAGTATGTATCTTATTGAAATGTTTTAAAAGGTTGTGGTTTTTAATTATAATCGTAAAGTCCAAAATTAAATTGAAAGTTGAGTAAAAGATTGTGTATTGTTATAGAATTAGCCCTTGATTTAATTACATAAAAATCAAAGAGTTTTTACCGTATTCCTTCTATCTCCTTTTTCTTGTACTATCTTTATCTCCTCCCATGCATGGGGTCTGCATCTTCTTTCTATGAGTATGTAGAAAATGGTTTTTATGGCATAATCCCTTGCAAGTTTGCAACAACAGTTTTTCATTCCTCTCAAAAATTTCAATATATATATTTTTTCATCAGCTTAATTCAACTCTACCCTAGTATATTCCTCTTCCTCAACTCTTCTCTTTCATCTTGGAGATAGTCTGGATTCATGTGTTTTTTTCTTCTTCAATGCAACCTTCTCTCCTCTAAGTCCTAATTAACTTAGCATTTACTCTAGTGTATAGCATGTTCCTTGAAAGACTTGAAAAGTTGATACCTATTAACATATTTTTCTGTTTTCTCAAAGAGCTATGCACATAAGCTCTAAAGCTATGACTTTAAAGCTTCTAGACTCATCATAAGTAGATATTTATACGTAATTTTAGTTAATTAGGGTGCAATTTATTGCATTGAATTTTATTAAAATTATGTAATTTTCTACTTTGATATACTTAAATTAAATAATTCTTACATTAAATTATTTTTATTGTGATTTTGAATTTTACCAAATGAGTATAGGCCCAACAAATTGGCCCATGTGACGAAAGGAAGCCTGGGCAGAGATTAAGCCATGCAGATGAAAAGAGAAAAAGATTTAAAAAAGGAAAAGGAAAGCGATCGAATAGGGCCATGCAGCCCTTGCTTCCTTATTAATTGGGAATTTGGGCGTGACAAGAAAAAGTAGGCAGTGCAGAGGAATTCATTCGAAGAAGTCTTTGAGTTTGTTTTTAATTTTATGTATTCTTATTTAGATTGGTCACCTAAGTTAATTTATTATGCTTGTTTGCTAGTATATAGATTGTAATATGTAATTATTAATTGCAAATTTATGTCAATTAGTTGCAACTAGTAATAATTACTAAGTTGATATAGATCGGATTCCTTCAAATCGAGCTAGCATGTTTGATAATGTATTTGACCTTTATCTTAGGTTTTAATACTTTTACCAAATTAAATTTAGATTTTATCAAGACTGTTTGATTAGAAATGTTCATTAAAGTCCTTATTTCAATAGAATAATATCACAGAGCTCGTTATTTATCGAGGGTCATTAGTCCGTGGAAAAAATTGAACGAGTATTACGTCCAATTAGCATAATTGAGACCAAGTGGTGAATGAACTATAAATTGCAATCCTTTAATTAATTAAATTTTAATTTGCGATATTTGCATTCTTAGTTTAATTTACATTTTAGTTTAGTAATTAATTAATTTAGGTTCAAAACTCCAAAATACCCCCTTCTATGTGTTTAGTGTCTCTATATATTGATATTCATTTAGATGCATAATTTTAATTCTCCTTACTTACCACTACTACGAGTTAGTAGAGTAACTAGGATATTTTATTTATTTTAATTTGACGCGTCTCGACAACGCAAACCATCCCACTTTCTCCTTGTTTATCAGTTCATGTAAATTTTTCCTTAGTGGTTGAACATTTAAAGATATACCAGCTGTAGAATTGCAGGCACACCAACTGCAGAGTTTCTACCAATTCTGGTTGGTATGCTAATTATGGTCATATTTGTATCAAATTCATGCTCATTTTAATATGATTTTTGGATATTTTGAATGCATTTATGATACTAATTGCTTTATATTTGACTTTTTACCTATTTGGCAAAGAATTATGCATTTGTAGAAAAAATAAGCCAAAAAGGTGAAAAAATGAACAAGTTTGATGTATTATAAATCCATCAATCATACCAAATGGTGTAAATCATGTACCATGTGAAAGAGCTTGAAAGATGATCATAATGCAAAAAGAATCAGGTCAATCAGAGTTTCTAGAGCTCAAGATATGAAGAAAACAAGTTTAGTCGAGCGCTAGAGGCTTCACTCGAACACTAGATGTCATACTCAAGGGAAAATCTTTTGTACCAGGTTTTTAGTGCTGATTGACCAAGCCTGGTCGAACAGAAACCAGTTTGATCGGGTGAGTGTACTAATCGCTTGATGGGTGTATTTACTAATCTGGGTAAAATGATATTTTTGCTATTTTTGGGGCCGATTTGTAAAATTCGTGCATGGCACAGAGTGTACACATTTTAGTCAGATTTTAGGATTATCATTATACTTTTAGCTTAGATTAGATTAAAGGTAGTTATCAACTCTCTCACTCTCTCTCTCTCTATATATATATACAATTCTACTATAATTTCTCAAATTCCTTTTGATTTTACAATTAGATTTTTCATCAATTGCAATTCCAATAGATAGATACACCATTAGATTCTCTACATTTTTATGGTTCAATTTTAAGATTTGTTGAAGATTTCATTAAAGCTTGTTGATTGAAGTTTTTCCAATTATTGCATTTTCTTTCCAAATTGGTAAGATCTTTCTAATTCTTTCAAGTCATTGTATGCTGACTAATTTCATGTTGTTTGTGATAGTTTTCTTACAATTAGTCATGGACTAATCACTCATATGCTTTGGGTGATTGAAGTTATGTATTGAGTTTTATGTTGATTCATGTTATAGCTTGATTGTGTTGATTTAGATAATTAAACTCTCCAATTGAATGGTCTCTTGAGCCTTGGTTGTTTGCTACTTGAGATTTAGTTCTTTGATTGAGTTGACAACATATGAGAATTGAGTTGATTCAAACTTGTTCTTAATTGATTGTAATGCACACCACGCCTTTGTGTTTTGGTTTCTATTTCAATGAGAAGTGCTAGGAGCTTAGAACAAACCAATATGAGTATTAGGTATTCAAATGAGAATTTGGTGCTTAATAAGGTGTTAATCACCTACCTTAATCATTTGATGAAACTCATGATAACTATAGAATGAATGAATACTTGGATTGATGCATAATGAAATTTACTTAGAGCATACACCCACTCACCAGCATTTCTAACAAGTTAGATTAGTTCACCCCCTGTTTTCATCTTGTTAATTGATTGCTTAAAGAATAGAACCCGAACTTGTTTTTTTCTTTCTTTTATTTTGAGAAGCATATTTCTAGGAATTAGGTTGAGTTAGCTCTTGTTTCCCTTGGTTCGATATTTAACTTGGTCACTTGCCTTAACACAACATCGATCACGTACACGTGCGTGTTGCAATAGAATTAGTTAATCATATGCCTTTGAGTGAATTCTTTTATGTTGGCAAAACCTCCATAGAGATGTTTTGGCTGACTGTTCTTTCTTTCTTCAATGGATAACCTCATCTCAGTTACTTTTCTTTCCCAAACACTCGTCCTTTGCAAGTTTATCAATCTTTCTCTATTTATCCCTACTTTAGATGCAATCTTCTTCGCCTCCTCTGCCGCCACTGTAGGGTTAACAAACCTTGATAGTTTTTTTATATTCAATTACTTGAGAGAGACTTTAATATTTGCAACTTTGCCTTAAAGTTTTCCCGTGCTTTCATGATGTTAATCATGGCCTTGTCATATTTCTTTCTTTTAATTTTTCACCCTTTACTCTTTCCTTTTTTTTTTTTTTTTTTGCCATATCAAGTAATGACAAAATAATGTCAAACTTCAAGGAAAAAGAATTCTCCATTAACTTTGAGTTTTTCACTAGCTCTTTATATATCTTCTTGAATTTCTCTTGTTGAAATCTTCAGTGTCTTGTTCTCCTCAAGGACTTCTCCAATCTTTATTTTCAAATTTTATCAGCAGCATATTTCAAGATCACAGTTTTCTTCAATTCTGAAGTTTGATCATATAGCATATCAACTGTTTTCTTGAAATTTTCCATCATCACTTGCTTCTCATCCTCAACCTTCTTCTGTAAATCTTTCACCAGATTTTTAATACCTTTCTTGATCTTTTGAGAAATGATAAGATCATGTATCTCTCTAACCTTTTGATCATTTTCTTGTACATATCTTGAATTGTAGTGTCCAATTGATCAATCTTTTAAGTTAAATCTGAAGTAGTTACATCTTCTTCATGAATTTCTTCACCTTTCGAGTCTACTTTAGTAACCACAACTCTTTTACCTTCTTTTTCTTTGAAATACTTTGGTGCTGACAACGAGGATGATTCTTTCCTCTTATGTAGTGTGAGTGCAACCACATCTAGTTCATTTAGCTTTGCTATGCATGCTTCAAAATATCTTTCTTCAAGTGTACTCATATTGTTCATAGAGAATAAAATATCATTTCATAACACCAAGTAGGAGAAAATTTCGTTCACCTCCCTCTTCATAAATAAGAGGCTGATTTTTCCAGTCCCAACACAAGAATAATAGTCCACATTTCTCAAAAAAGTAGGTGTCTGTGCAACAATTTTTTTTTTCTTGAGTGTCAAATAGTTCGTGAGATTTTTTTATCATATCTATAAGCTAGAATTTTTAGAATACCTGAAAAGATTTAAACGGAACTTCGTAGTTTCGTATGTTTATGATTTTACATATTTTATTCATTCAATGCAAGAGTTAATTGATTTAATTTGTTTAAAACATGTGTAATTGCTCAATTTAAGTTAGTATGCAAATTACACCGCGAATTTAAACCGTGGAAACTTTAGGATAATTCCCTACAATTGGTATCAAACTCTCAGTTTTGGGCTCTGTAATTAAATTGAAATTAAATTCGTATACACTAATTTAAAATAAAATAGTAGAGTTGTTAGATCTTTTTTGTAGGTGTCCAATTATGATGTTAATTTAGTATATATTTTTTTCATATTGTTTGAACGTTGTTTTTAATTTGTTTCAGTCAAATTTATTTTTTCAATGAGAAAACTACGGTTAGATTAGGAATATTTATTTCGATGTAATAGACTAATCTAAATGTTATGTTTATTTTTGTAAATAAATTGTAACTGATCAAAGACAAAGATCGAAGGATGGATTAGATAATTGGAGTTGTACGATGAGCATATTTTATTGAACATCGTACAAGGTTTGATGGTCGAGACTGGGCGCTAGCTGGTTGCACTGTACGTGCACGTGTGGATGGGCCAACACATGTGGAGGTTGGACGCTACCTGAAGCACACGAGGTGCACCTGCTGGATGCAGCACTGGGAGCGTGGATGAATTATTGGATATTGTTTCGTGTACTGTTGTACGTGTGTGATAAGCCCGAATGGCGGTCGTAAAGATTTTTCTTTATTACGATCAAGTGAGAGCTGATTGAAAACGAACGATGAGCTTTACAAGAAAAACAATTTCTCATTTTTTTAAAATAATAAAATTGAATCATGATGATTGAACTTATTTGCCTAATTTGTGTTTAATTTTATTTTGATTTTATGCATATATTTATTTATTTGTTATGCATAGGAAATTCGTGAAAGAACGAAAACCTCACTTTCAAAATTACTAAGTATATTTTTTTATTTAAATTTATTCAAGATAATAAATTAATTAATCTGCCTCCATAATTTATTTATTTATTTGTGAAGTCTTTTTGCTATGCATTGACACACACATTTCTTCTTGACGAATAGACAAATAAATAAGTTCACATGAATAAATTTCTTAAGAGACGATATGACCCTCCCAACTATTGGCTTATTTAAAACAAAATAATAATTATATATCTAATTATGATTATTATTTAGGTATAAAGTTGGTATATTAACTCCCAATAGAGTTCCTGTCAATTTTATATGGTTAAGTGGGAGACAAATATTAGTTTTGTATTAATGGTTTGTAACTGATTTGTTTGTAACCTGCTTAAATGTATTTAAATAAATATTTACATTCAATTTGTCTGGCTTAAATTATTTTAAGATTTTGGCTTATGCATATCTATATCATTTTAGGTTTTTTGTATAGTACATGCATCAATTTAAGGTAGTTTAGGTGTGATCTTTTTTTGTATTAAATGTGTTTTTGTTTGAAATTGCGTGGAAAAGACGTTAGAATCTAATTATTTGAACATCTGACACATGTTTGAATTTTTATTGCCGAGGAGTGACAAATTGTTCTAAAATTTAATCCGAACATTTGTGAATAAATCGAAAAAAGATTTCAAACTTGAATATTCAATCAATTAACCATCATAAGTGTTATGTTCACCACCCAAACCAAAATTTTGACGTGTGCGTTCTATGGCAAAACTTGTTGAATTTGTTCCGATATTTCCCAAAGCATAAAATAAATAACCGCAAGTGTACGGTGTCAATCGTAGGATGATAAATATGAGTCGATTCCACGAGGAAGTGTTAGTGTAAAAGTGCAACGAATTGGTTTGGTTCTTTATAGAAAAATCACTTAATTAATGGTGTTCAAAACTTAAGCTATTCTAAATTACCTGCTAAAAATGTCACTAGCAAGAAAATAGAAATAACAACCAAATAAATGATAATCAAGTTTCATGCAATCCTAATCCACAAAAAATAGATAAATAACAATCAATAAAAGAAAAATAAGTTCCAAGGCATTTACAATACTTAGAAATCCACTTATGGTTAAAGACCCACTTAAATGGTATTGTGTTTGTTCTTATAGGGATGATCACTTCAAGAAGAATTAATTAGTCTTTCAATCTAATTAAATCAAAGGAAACAACATACAAGCTTGTATTTCTACCTAACAAGTTGTTGCAACCCAGAATAGTACCTAAGATCATTAATTCCCTCCCAATAAATTAATCCTTTATCAAGCTCATAATAGATTGGGTCATGTACTCAGGTTCTATTAGTTAATTCAATTTCTCAATCTAAATCAACTAACAACAAATATCACATCATCATTTGTAACTAACAACATGCTTACAAAATAAGTTTGAGCACATAAAATAGAAATAGCCGCACAAATACCAAATAAACAAGAAATTAACTCATAAACTTCAATCAAAATATTTACAAAGTCCTAGAACTAAAAGTATTCTAGCCAACAATCATAGTCTCAACTATTACAAAATTTAAATAACTAGACTAAAATACGAGAAGGGAAAAAGAAAGTTTAGGCTCTTGTGGTTGATAGAGGATCAAATTTCAAGTTCAAAACATCCTTTCACGCTCCAAAATGATAAAAAATAAAGAAAATAGGTGAAGAACACCTTCTAGTGTGTGTAGTGTTCAGAAAAACTGCAGAATTCTCCATTCCCTTTGTGAAAATTCGAGAATGGGTATTTATAACCTTGGAATTAGGGATCAAGAATCAAGAATTTATAAATACCAAAATTTCCTCACTACTTGTTGAAATTTAGAAATTAACCCATCAACTCTTTTTCCTCTTAGCATAAAAAGAAAAGTTGTGCTCTCAAGAGTGACACTTCTTTAAGTTGTAGCAATTTCTCCTTTTCATGTGCCCCAAATTCTTAAATTTCCAGAAGCAAATATTGTGTTAGGCGTGATCACGCCTAACAACGAAACATCTCTACCTTATTTCTCTAACAACAAAAATGCGCCTTTACCTTATATCAGCAACTCTTCAAATTGGGCCGAAAAATTGAATAAATAACATTGGGCCTCAAAAATTAAATTCATTAATCCAATCCAATTTTTATTAAAATTGCCACACAAATAATATTTTCACAATTAAGCATAATTAATTTAATTTAGTGTAAATAAATACACAAAATCAAATTAAAATAGACAATTAAAGCACTAAAAATTCATGCAATTTTCACCCAAATCAATATGACAAAATTTTGAAATTTTGAATAAATTGTTCGACCAATTCTTTTACAAATTTTCACTTTGTTAGACTAATTTTTTAAAAAAATTGGCCTATATTTGGTAGACCAGATTCGAAGAAAATACGATAAAAAAACACAAAAAAATAAAACAGGTGTGAAATAAGATTGGACAATATATATTAGTAATTCCTACAACATGTAAGTACACCAATATACATAAAAATGAATAAATAACCTCAAACAAACACAAACATAATCAAATAGGCTACTGTGTAACTGTACAAAATATTAAGAGAATTACATAACTATATTGAGAATTATATCGTATGGTATTCATGAGATCATTTCGAGAACAATAAGTTTTTACAATGTTTTTTTGAAAACTTTACTTTCTCAACATACATTCATCAAAAAGTTTCTCTAGTGTGACTGATTGTTCATCACTTTTGCTTTTAAGTTATGTATTTATGGGTAATTCGATTTCTTAAACCGTAATTTAGAAAATATGGAAAAGAAAGATGCATGCATGCATGGTGAACAAACATTCTGGTCCAATATTAAAATGCCCTCACTTTTTGTCAAATTGGCAGCCACTCTTTCCTAATCTACCAAACTGTTAGACACAAAAATTAATGCCCACCAAACAGCCAATTGCAAAACTGGGGGATAAAAAAGGGGAAAAAATAAAGATGAATACACTTTTCTCTTAAATTGAATTTTTTTTTTATAAAAGTATATATTCAAAAATACACTCGAAATGAGTTTGCAAATATTTTAAAAATTGTATACTTATTTTTCTTTGTAATAAAATTAAAAAATTATCTCTCTTTGAAATTGTCCCACGAAAAATTATTGTATTGTGGCCACCATTAATTAACCCATGATGATCCGTGTTAATTCATCTATCTACGCTAACAAACATAGCATAGAAATGGGGATACGTGGTCGACAGGCCAACTATGGGAAATGATCTTATTTGAAATGTCCAAATAAAAATTCAATAAACGTCTGACGTATAAAATTAATTTGGGCATGTGAAAATCTGGCTTTTGAGGATTTAAAAAAACTTAATTGTGAATAAAAATACCTTTTTTTTTTTAAAGTGAATTGCAATTTCATGTTAAGTTTATTATTTTGTTAACAAAATAAAATGTGACTTTTACAAATTTTAGCAATTTGAGCTCATAGCACGGAGTAAACCTCACATTTACTTAATATTATCTATGATTAATCGTATCCAATGATACATGTGTTTATTGTAGATGTTTTTTTTATATCTCAGTTTTTGTCTTACAAATTTGTTAAAATATATTTAATAAATTTGTTCCCTGAACTCGAGCTGCCAAAATTTATAAAGGTGAAGTTTTATTTAACAAAATTAAAAGTTAAGATTGAATTAAAATTTATGAAAAGATAATAATTAATTTTATATGTAATTAATTCTTCGAAAATTAATCTAAGTTTTGTTTGTTTTGAGCTCCTCCTATAACATTTAGGGGTGGAGGAAATATCAAAAATACCGGTATACCGCACTTATCGTATCGAAAAATATCGAATTTATCGAAATTTTTGGTATACCGAAATTTCCGGTACGGTATGGTATCGTATCGAAAATTTCGATAAGGTAACGGTATATAAATATAGAAATTTCGGTATACCGCGATATACCGAAATATTTTCGGTATATTGAAATATTTCGGTATACCGAAAATATTTCGATATATCGCGATATACCGAAAATTTCATATTGAAAATATTTCGGTATACCAAAAAAATTTCGGTATACCAAAAATTTCGGTATACCGTTGTCATACAGAAATTTCAATATATCGAAATTTTCGGTATGAAAACGGTATGATTTTTTCGGTATCGAAATTTCGGTATATCGAAGTTCGGTATACCGAAATTTTCGGTATGACAACGGTATGATATTTTCGATATCGAAAATTTCAGTACGATAACGGTATGACGAAATTTTTTTTGGTATGCCGTACCGTCCACCCCTAAATTGACATTATAAAATCTTGGTCCAATAAAGTAGATTCAAACTAGTGCCTAGCTACATCAAAAGTGTTCCATCAGGGATAGGTTTGGATCTTGTTAAAAGGGACTTGCCCCACAAATCTTTATGGCTGCGTTTGTTTAGGGGATTAGCTTGGACACGATTAGGATTAAATTTTTTATCAATATTATTTTAAAGTATTAAATATTTAATTAAGAATATTAAAATATTTATTAGGTGTAGAGATGTTAAACGGGTCTTGAAATAATGGGCTGGCCCGTTTAGCCCTTAAAATAATGGGGTTAGGTACGAGCATATAGTGAACCATTTAAAATCTGATTTTTTTTGCCCAGACCGTTTAGCCCGCTAATGTTATTTTAATTTTTATTTATTAATTATTTTCTTAATTATAATTTATATTAAATTGGAAAAGATAGTTTGCTTAGTATATTTTTATCTGATAAACTTATGGAAAAGCTAACAGACTTATTAAATGATTAATTATTAATTTAAATTTTTATTAATTATTAACCTAACTAAAACTTACGAAGTTAATGTTGAATTTGCTGTTGGCAATTTTTTATTTATTTCATTGATAATTCATTTTTATTAAAATAATTACTAATTTATACTTTTTTTTTTTACATGTTTCAGATGATGAAGATGATATTTAAATGGAAGAAGATTCTTTATATTATTCAAGGAATGATCTAATACCGAAAATTGAAGAATTTGAGATATTTATTAAATTTTAAATTAGTTGTTAATATTTGATCATTGTGAATTTTATACTTTTTACATGTTTCAGATGATGATGATAATGATCCTTAAATGGAAGAAAATATTTTATCATTATTCAAAGAAGGATCTAATACCGAAGATTGAAGAATTTGAAGATATTTATTAAATTTTAAATTATTTGTTAATGTTTGAACTTTGTGAATTATATTTTGATGTAATTTTAATAAATTTATGAACAATATTTGATTTTTTTTACATTATAATAATAATTATTTGGTATTTTATATTGATTTTTTATCCCAAGCTCGTTAGTAGCCTGTTTAGCCCGTGGACCACCAGTTAGCATATATATATATATATATTATATTATATTTTGTGAACCGGTTTCATCGTGAAACTAGGTTACAAATTGTACCTTATAATTAATAAAATAACTAATATTATTCCTTAATGAAACAACAAATATTATTCAAAACTAACACCTTATATATAAACAACTCATGTCATTTAATAAAATAACTAATACACTTCAATCCAGTTTCACAATAAAATTTGTTTACAAGACTTTGTAAATAGATTTGATATGTTGATTTCATATATTATATGAATATTAAATATTATTTTTTACAATCATGTTTTATAATTTGAATTATTTAAGGTTAAATTTTGCTATACTATATTTTTAATTTAATTTAAAATAAATTATCTGTACGAGTTAGACCCAACAAATCCATATACCAAACCCGTTGTAGACCCTCTTCATTAACTCTAATTGCATTTAGAGGTCTTTGTAAGTTGAGTTAACTTGCGAGCCACTCATACTTATTCACGAACTAATCGAGTCAAGCTACTTGAGTACAAATTGAGCTTGAGTTCGGGATCAATATTACTCAACTTAACAAGTTCGTGAGTTTAGTCGAGCTTAAGTAAATTCGCTATTTTTTCTTTAACGTGTTAGTCATTTATAAAAAAGAAATTATATCTCAAAGATTGTGAAATAATGAGCTACGAGTTAGTTAAGTTATTGAGTTAATATCTCAATTTTATCGAGTTTCAAGAAGTTCATGTGAAAGAAATTTTATCTTATTTAAAAGTCTAAACTTGTAATAAGATGTGAAACTAAATTATTTATTTATTGAAAGAAATTCGGTTCATCTAAAAGTTCAAATTTTATCCTGTGAACTTGTCAACTTCATTATGTGGAGGATTGATGAGACCCAACAAGTATATAATTTAATGTGGATAGAATTGCGGTAATTCGAGTTTGAACTCATGATGTGGCAGACCTAAGTATTATTACATATACCTCAACTAAAATTTTGAACTTGTAGCTAGAGTGTGAAACTAATTTATTTCTCTTACGCTCCCTCCTTACCCATGGACCGAATTTTTTAACTTTTCCATTTGAAAAGGAGACACAACGAGTGAATAATTTCATCTCTGAACCCAGAACATGTATGAACCTTCTAGATTTGATACCATGAAAAAATTTCATCTCATCCAAATATTCGAAATGGCAAAAAGTCCTATATCTAATTATGTTATTTCCCATATCAAGTTGGACCATGCAGAGTTAGCAGGCTTGCCTCAAAGTCACAGCCTACATTTTTCACACTGCTATGGGTGCTCTGTTTTGTGCGCTACAAATAGGTGTTTCAACTCATAAGTTAGTTTTTTTTTGTATTTTTGTGCAATTCTCTTTTCTGTTTGGAATGTGTTATGAATTCTATTGCTCAGGCAGAGCTTCCAGACTTCTATTGTAGATGAATTTCATTTTTCTGTTAAAGGAAAATAAAAAAAAAGGGTTGAATAAAATTTATGCACTTATATTGTAAAATACAACCACATTCGTATATATGCCATTAGTCAATATTCAATAACCATAGTAATCATATAAAAACAGTACATATTTGTGCATGCATGCAACACATTGAATTATATATGTTTATAAATAAATAAGACATCTCAAGGATTTCCCATCAGTGAGTAACTGTAGAGCTTCATTAATCTTGGAAAAGGGCAACTCATGAGTAATAAATTCATCCAACTTCACCACCTGAAATAATAAAAAATAAAATAAGATTATCATGAGAGACTATAGACACTAATTTACTTGGCAAATGGAAATTGTTTCATCAATGATGCAGAAATCGGCCTATATAGGTGGTCCTTGTCGACCCGATTTCTGCAAAATCGATAATTCTTGACGTTTTTGTGACTAGGCACCCTCTAGGCGGCCCAAATTTTATTTTTATATTTTTTTAAAACTGAATTTTTAAAAAAAATTAGGCGGCGACTAGGTGCCCGCCTAGGCGGTCAAAAAGCGCCCGATTACCGATTTTCGATTTCTATCATCTTGGTTTTCATACAAATTAAAAAGAAGAAAAAGTGTAGAGAGATATGTATGCATGAAATGTAGTAGTAGTAGTATAATTTACCCCTTTAATGCATTGATTGGCAAAATCAGGCAATTGAGATTTTCCTTTAAAGTCACCAAACACTGATCCCACTATTCTTCTCCCATCAAACAACTCCATTGGATGCAGAGGGAGCAATCTTGGTGTTGGATGTATCCCTAAAACTGTTGTTAATCCCCACCCCTGCACACCAAATATATATTACTATAATTAGAAATTACTACATTTATTGATACAATATGTATTCCATTTATATCTTCATGCATGACTAAATTATATATTATATTGATATATTTGCACACATATATATTTTGAAAAGAAATTAGAAATTTATACATCATGAGTGGATAAAAAAGCTTCTCGGAGAACGTCCAGATTTCCTGCAGATTCAAAGCTATAATCCACGCCCCCATCGGTCATTTCCCTTATTTTCTGCATTGCAAATTATTAGAAAAAATAAAATTTTTGAGAGGAAAAAATAAAGATTTTGATTCCTAAACTAACTAATTGAAATTTAATTTTCTTGGTGTTAATTTTATATTAACATAAAACTGCTAATTACCTCATGTACTGGCTTGTCCAAATCCTTGGGGTTTATGAAGTCTGTGATCCCAATTGCTTCACCTTTTAAAACAATTACATTAATTCAAATAAAAAGTGAAGATGAATACTGGATTTTGTGTGCATTATATATGAGTGGGATAATTTCTTCTGCACCAAATTCACCATAAAATCTAAATGTATTATTATTAAATATTACTACTATTGATTATTTTTATTAAATAAATATATTTGTTTTTATTGAATAAATTATAATTTATTATTTAAATTGTAATTGTCAAGTAAAAACAATTATTTTAACTATTTAGTAAACAACGATTGATAATTTTTTTATAAGCCTTAATATTGTGTACACTAAACTTACCATTCACTTTTAAAATAGTTACACCAATTATTATTAAAAAGTCACTCATATAATTATTAAGAAATTTATTTTTTTTAAAAGTAACTTTTCAGTAGTAGGAGAAGTGACTTTTCAATAATAATAATAATAATAATAATAATAATAATAATAATAAGTGTATTTTTTGAAAATATATTTAAATTACATGATGTACGTGGTGCATAAAATACTTGTCTTTTCTGCCCAATATATATCACTTGTATATATTTGGGATTCAACAAAATTTTATATGAAAATTATTCATGATAAGTTTATCATAAAACTGTTTTAAAATATCAAATATTTCATCGAAAAATATAAAAAAATCTTATTAGGAGTATCACAATAGAGTCAAATGGTATTATATTTTAAATATTATTAATTTTTTAAACTTAAATATTATATACTCCAAAAAAAAATTTAAGTACTTTCTAATAAATTTTTTGATATACACAGGTTTGTATACTACCTTTGATGCGCTTATCCGAGTTGATGTCAACTCCAACAATTCTTGATGCTCCTCTTGCCCTTGCCCCTTCAACCGCCTTCAAATTTATTTACTTTTATATTAATTTTTGAAACAAATCATTATTTAAAAAAAAAAAAATATCTCAAGCAAAAACAAAAAATATAAGATATTTTTAAAAAAATTAATATTTATAAATTCTAAATAATAGTTTTATCTTACATTGATAATTTTTAAATTTTTTAGTTTTGAATAGATATATTATTTTTGGCTTAATCTTGTATGCAAGATGCATGCATCAATCATTCCGCTATTACTAAAATTACCATATTTTAATTAAATTAATTTTTTAATATAAATAATTTCACAATGATGGTAGTATAACTTTTTAAGAATATCCTTAAAAAATTTTAATGCACAATAGACTCACACCGAAACTTTAACCTATTAATTTGATTTTTCTTTTTTCAAAATTTTAAGTCATGAATGGAAAATTTTCCTTTTATTATATATATGATCTTTTAGTTGCAAATAGATATTTAAATTTGAGCAAGTGTTATGTGCACCTAGTGCACGGTATCCTCACTCAACAGATAAAGTTGTTTACATTGAATTTTTTTTATTGTAAATAATCTTCACTTTTCAGTATAATCATATTTAATTTTTTAATATAAACAAATTTCAATTGTGAGTATGTATTGTGCACCAATTGTATAAAAACTTTACTTTAAATATAAATAATTAAATTATTAATCAAATTATTAATGAATTCAAGCGGAAGGAACCCGTCAAGTGTATGAAGTATGAAGCGTGGGTCCTCAAATCAAACTCAATCCATCTCACTGTCAATCCGTCATCCATAATTAATTGGTGTCATTTCTATATAGATTAAAAAAAATATTATGTTTATAAATTATTTTAAAATATTTACATAATTGTATAATTTTTTTTGCAAAATAAATATAAATTCTTTTATATAGAATTAATTTATAATCAATACTATTATTTTTTAAATGATATTTTATAACTTTTAAATAATTTAATTTTTTAATAATAATAATATATATGCACAATAATTGTAAATAATAATAATAATTGACAAAATTTTATCGTGAATTCTGTTGACATTAATTTTTATCTATTATAACTTACGTATTTTAATTTTTTTTTAATTTTGTATAGCAGTGAGGAGAGAAAGCTTACAGCCAAGCCGACGGCTCCAAGACCGAAAACAGCCACAGTTGAGCCGGCCTCCACGTTTGCCGTATTCCACACCCCTCCAAGACCTGCACCATATATATAATAATAACACACCAATCATTTAACTAATCTAATTCTATTAATTCTATTTTATTTTTTTTTGGTTTTAGTATATAATTGTATCTATAAGTTTGTGACTATTTTAATTTGTACGTGTTGACGTATAAATAGTATAAATAGTTACGCGTTGAGTGGCGTTTATTTTGAATTTTTTTAATAAATAAGAGATAATAAATATATAATAATTATAGTGATTAATGGGAATAATGATGGTATATAATAATACTAATATTTTTTTATTTTTACTTTTTTTCAATTAGTTTTTTATGCCATAATTAATAATTTTTATTTAAAAATTTATTTCTAAATTAAAAGTAGTACTCCCTCCATATTTCTATAAGTTGCTCGTTGCTTTTGGGCACACGAATTAAGGTAAAAGTGAAAAAGTATAAGTGATGTGATGGAAAAAGTAAAAAAATATAAGTGATGTGATAGAAAAAGAGAAAAAGTATGAGTGATGTGATGGAGAAAAGTGAAAAAGTAATGAAAATAGTGTAAAAAGTATTGAAAATAATAATAAAGAAGTGAATAGTAGTTTCCAAAAAAGGTAAAAAAACAATGAGCAACTTATAGAAAGACGGACGAAAATGACAATATGAGCAACTTATAGAAAGACGGACGAAAAAGAGGGAGTATAATATAATAGAAAATAATGACTACCTCAATTTTCCGTACTCCTAGAGCACAAATTTTTTAAAAAAGTGCCGTGAGTAGAATGTGATATATATGGTGAGGTAAAAGTTTTGAGAGTGTAGATTTAAATGAATATTTATATTTTAGAAATATGTAATTTTTTAGGTACAAATTAAAAAAAAAAATTTGTAGGATGAGTAGAGTATATTATAAAAAAAAGTGATTTAAATATTGATTTAAAAAAATAAATATATATACAAATTGATTCACAATATATACACATAAGTGTAATTATTTTCTGCATAAAAATATTTTTTTTTGTACAAATTCAATTTATATTTTTTGTCAATTTTAAGAATCATTTTGTAATTTTCCCGGTAAAAACAACAGACTAGACTAGTGCAAAGTAAGATTTACCAGTTGAAACACCACAGCTGAGCAGAGACATTTTATCTAGGGGAGCTTTAGAGTCAATCTTGACCGCACATCCTGAATCCACAACCGTGTATTCACTGAACGTGGAGGTGTTGAGAAAATGGTAAATGGGTTTCCCTTCTTTGGTCGAAAATCTACACTTTCCGTCACCGGTCATCGTGCTCTTAAACGGGTTGACCCGAAACTTCTCACACAAATTGGTTTTTTGCGACTTGCAATACCTACAATTCTGGCATTCTCCATTGAAGATGGGGACCACATGGTCGCCTATTTCCAGCCCCGTCACCCCTTCTCCCACACTTTCCACAACACTTCATTTGTTCATAATTAATTTAAATTAGACTTAAAATAGTAAAAAAAAAATTAAGATATTATAATTTTGTATATGCACAATCAATCTATGCACTATTATATATTATAAATGAAAGAGTGCTTAGATATACTTATATACATAATACTAAAATTTAAAAACTATATATAATTTATATAAATTTGACTTTACAAAATATTTATCTATAACCAAATGATGTGAAATTTTTGACTAATATATATCTTACTAAAATTTTAGAATTTTTAATCTAGCTAGAAACCAAAACTCTGTACAAGTCCATGTGGACACTTTTGTTGTCAAGCACGGATAATAATAGGACATTGATGCCGGTCATGTTTAATTATATATGATTCATTTATAAAGTTCGATGATACTGATATGATGATTGTCTGTTCACACTAAAATATTCAATATAGTATAGTAATTTGACAGAAACAACGTTATATCATCTCATATTTGTCTGCATTATTACTGCACAATATTATTTCTAATTTACCGAGGAAAATTAATAGAATCAAATTTGGATTAACTATTGGACTAAATTCCAAATCTCAAATCTTAATTTTGTGAAAAAAATTAAATTAAGTTGTGTTATGAAATTAAATTTAAAGTCGACTATAAATTAGTAGTAAATAAAAAAAAAAAAATAGTGACACCTAAATAAACAAGGAGCCAACAGGTGCATGCTCTACCTACTTTTTGTTGTAGATGAGTTATATATTTAACTGTAGAACATTAAATGAAAAGGTTATATTTTAATTAAAGAATATATATTTAATGAGTCTAGCTAGCTAATTACCCAGAAGCTTCGTGGCCAAAAATCCGAGGGTATGCTCGCTGACCTTCACCAACCTTCAGCATATGAAGAAATAAAAGCAATACTTACTTTATAAAAAAATAAAATAAAAATGCAAAATACATGTGTGACTCGAATTTAAGTAAGAATATTATTGAATGATTGGAACTACTTAGTTCATTCTAGATAATATGTTCAGAAATTATATTTTTGAAATCATGTTTCACCTACTTTAAATAATTAACTGCAGTTTGGTTCGAATAATTACAAATAATTTATCAATATATTTTTAACAGAAGCGAATTAATTATCTTTCTATGGTTGCAGTTGCAGAAAATAAAATAGAAAACGAAAAAAAAATAGAGATTTTGTTTATCGAAATCGAAGATATTTTTGTAATAATTAAGCTTGGATGAATGGATTTAAAAAAAAAATATATGTAAGAAAATATATATTTTAAGTTAAAACTTATAAAAAGATTGGAGAAAAAAGAAAAAATTAAAGAGAGATAGAGTCTAGAGAAGTAGAAACTTTAAATGATATGATTTTGAAGATGATTTAGAATTTTTTTTATTTTCAAATAATTTAAATTTAAGTATTTGTAAAATTACAGAAAAAATGATTATTTGTGTTTAAAATCCACGTTCCACCCATCCAAATAGAGCGTTAATGTATTTGTTTTTTCATTTAAATTTGATTTCAGGCCTTCACAATACATTTATATATCTAAATAGATTTTTATTATTTTAGTCTCCAATATCGAAATTATTACAATCTCCTACTACATAAGACACACAATATATATATATATAATTCTATTTATGTGAAAATAAAGTTGAAACTCTGAGCATAGCAATTAGTACATCAATTGTATATATGTATGTAAATGCGTACCTCCCCTTTCCAAGCGCTGAGATCGGTATGGCAAATCGAAGTGAAAAGAATCCGGATTCGGACCTCCATTTTCTGAGGAGGATCCACCCGAATCTCCTCCACCACCAGCGGCTGACCCGGCCCATACGCCACCGCCGCTGTAAGTTTTCAGTTTATCAAAAACCATCAACGCCATTGCACAAAATTCACAAATACTAGCTATATATATATCTTCATGATATGTATACATACGTACCTTTACATGTTATAACTCTTCCTACGGTGTCGTTTGATATACGGGTTTCTCCATTGTAAGCGTTGCTTTCCAAACTCCCCATCTCTCTCTCTCTCTCTCTCTCTCAATTATGAATTGTGAATGAAAGACCATTTGATGATCTAATATTTAAAGGCAAAAATATGAAGGACGACCAAGCGGCAAATGAAGTTGACTTGTATTATAGTTTTTACAATTTTATTGAGAATTAATTATTTTTATTGTCTTATAACGTGTGGAATATGTCCCACTCATTAACATCACTTTCTTGATATCTTGGCTTGGGCTGGGCTCGTGATAATTGATGTCATGTTGGAGAAAAGTAATTTTAGTCCCACAACTTTAACTACATATCACTTGACTTGATACAGGTAGGCCATACGTACATACGCGCCTTAGGATTATTTTATTTAATGTCGGCCGCGACAAGAGGGGCAACTTGCTATACGGTTGAGAAACAACACATTAATATACTCCCTCCGTCCCGGAACTAGTAGTTCCGGGCACCCAAATTAAGAAAAAATAAGTATGTGAGTGTAAAGTTAAATAATAAAATAAGAAAAAATGTACTTTATTGACTTTTGTGAGTGTAAAAAGTTTCCTTTTTAGGTGTGTGAAAGAAAAGTTGGGACATCCAAATAAGGAAAGTGTGAAAGTAATTTTGGGACGGAGGGAGTACTAAGTATTACTCACAAGTCTCACATACTTTTTGGGCACGAGTATTAAAAAGTGTATAAAAATATTGATATAGTACATATGATGTGATTAAAAAAAGTGAAAAACTAATAATAATAATGTAAAAAGTGATGAAAATAATAATAAATAAGTGAATAATAGTTTCCTGAAAAGGTAAAAAAACAAATGAGCAACATATAGAGGGACGGACGAAAATGAAAAAATGAGCAACTTATAGTGGGACGGAGGGAGTATATTATTTTTGCAATAAAATAAATCAATATTCATATTAAATAAAATATTTTCTATTAAATTTTAAAATAATCACAATTTTAATCATTTTTACTGTTTGTTAATACGAGTACGTATATATACACATCTGTAATCTTTTTCACTATTTTTTTACACGAGTTCGTATATATACGTTTATTGATATATAATTTTAATTAAAATATTTTTTATTAAATTATAAAATAATCTCATTTGTAATCTTTTTCACTATTTATTATTTTATTAACACAAGTATATGATATGCATGTACATTGATCGTTTTAATTAAAATATTTTTATTAAATTGTAAAATAGTCAATTTTAAAATACTTTTTTACTATTTATTAACACGAGTATCTATATACACTTATATTGATTGTTTTAATTAAAATATTTTTCATTAAATTATATAATAATCACCTTCTTAATCTTTTAACTATTTATTAATTTTGAGTACGTACGTATATACACATACATTGATCATTTTGATTGAAATATTTTTCATTAAGTTGTAATATATATTCATCTATCTAATCTTTTTACTACTTATTAACATGAGTATGTATATAAATATATCTTGATCATTTTAATTAATACATTTCCTATTAATTATAAAATAATTATCTTTATAATCTTTTTCACTATTAATTTATTAACAATACACGTATATACACATATCTTGATCATTTTAATATAAATATTTTTCATTAAATTATAAATAATTATCTTAATATTTTTACTATTTATTAATACAAGTACTATATACACGTATACTGACCGTTTTAGTTAATATATTTTATATTAAATTATAAAATAATTATCTTTATAATCTTTTTATTATTTATTATTGGGAAAAGTATAAATAGATTCACAAAAGTGATCATATATACAAATAGATTCAAAATATTTGTACATATATAATTTTTTATGCTTTTGTGCAAACAAAATTTATATGTCTGTGTAAATATTTTGAACATATTTGCAAATATAATCTCTCTTTTGAACCTATTTGCAAATATAGCTTCTTTTTTTAACCTATTTGGAAATATCCCTTTATTAATATGAGTACGCGCGTAGATGCACTATAATGATAGTTTTAATTAAAATAATTTTATTAAATTATAAAATAATTATATTTGTACTCTATTTTACTCTTTATAAGTATAAACCACTGATGCAGAAATCGGCCTAGGCGCTAGGTAGCCACTTGCCGATCCAATTTTTGTAAAATCGGTAATTTTAGGCGTTTTCGGGCCTAAGCACCTTCTAGGTGGTCCTAGGCAATCTTAAAAAATAGGCGACACCTAAACAGCCAGAAAACGTCTGATTAACGATTTCCGATTTCTACAACATTGGTATAAATTAACGTATGTTGATTATTTTAATTAAATGTAGAGAATTAACAGACATTTATAATTCCTAATTAATTCATACTTCATATACATGCACTATGACAAATTCGCTGATAGATAGCGGGTTTTACCCGCCATTAAAAGGGTGAAAAAAACGCTGTTGAACATGGTGATATTAAAAGTGGCACCGAACAACAGCGGTTAAAAACCGCTATTATATCTATATTTAACAGCGGTTTTTAACCACTATCGTAACTTTAAAACCGCCATTATATCTTCTTAATTTGTTTACTCATACAATCTTAAACAGCAGTTTTTAGAGATATAAGAGCGGATTTTAACCGCTATTAAAAGTTCTTTCAATAGCGGGTAATACCCGCTGTTGTATATTAATTTAAAATCTATTACGGCGGTTTACTTCAGATATAAGAGCGGGTATTACCCGCTATTAAAAGTAAAGAACATAGCGGGTAATAACCGCTTTCTTTTCTCAAATTTTTTCAATATTTAATTGCAATATTATATATTTTTTTTAATAAACCTGTAGTACGATTTTTATACTTTAATTAAAATAAAAAGAAATTTTAATATAAATAACATTAAATCTAAAAATTCAAAAGTTCATATCATTACTTGCCAATCATTGCAATAATCTTTAAAATGCATTACATCAATATAAATTCAAGTACCAATAGTGTTCAATAACTAAATTATGAATTCTACTAAATCATCATAATAATCAAATAGTCTTCAGCTGCACATTTGATATTCTCTTGCAGTAACATGTCTCCCCTCCATTCCTTGGTTCACAACTGATGAATGAAAGTGGCTCACATTGAAGATCAAGCTTCACATTCAAAGAAAATAAATTATCATCAAGGAAACAAAACTTTAACCAATATATATATACAAAAATATAATTATGAACTATTGAAGTATATCATTTATAGAAATCATTCTAAATGAAATTGGTGATACTCCACAAATGAGCAAACAAGAGATCAATATCCTCCTAACCACAATGAATGCAGAAACACAACAATTATGTATCATCAAATGCAGCTGAAACCGCACAACAATGCAGACAATGGTTCACCTAATTCATATCCGGAGGCAGGAAACTAAATAACAAAAAATCCTGCTAAATTTGTCAATTTGAGTAAAAAAAACGCACCGCTGTCACCGATCAAAAGAACCTTCCCGCACTTTCTACTCAACTATGTATGATTGCACGCGTAAAGCCCACTCTTCCCGCACTTCATCAATTTCCGCTTTCGAATAAGTTTTCTCCATGAACTATGAATTACAAAATACATTATTAATGCACAAATAAATCTAATGAAAAATTATGCCTGCATATAAATATTACCATTGGCTGCATCGAACATGTTTCTACTGTGCCCTCAAATTTGACAATTTGTCTCATGTAGCGAAGTACAAAAAAACCACATTGTTCAGAGTCGGGTTGCTTAGGAGCCTAAGTTAGGAACAAAACTCATTATAAAACACATGATTTGATATTAATTATTTATGAATACTACAAATGAAAACTTTTCATACCTCAATTACATTCCAATTGATTTGATTTACTCTTTTTCCAATTGAAGAATTAAAAATGTGCAGAGCCCTTAAAAAAAAAATGAGATTGTTTTAACAAAAAATAATATATCTACCTTAATAATATGGAGAAAAACTTACATTTCAACAACTAGTCTCCACGGGGTATCTTGAATGTCCGTAAAAAGAGGATCCAACAAGCAAACCTCCGATTTATGTGGGTCGATGACAGTTAGTATCCAGTGATTCCTATGTATATACATACATAATAAGTATATGAAATTTATTAATTTTAAAAAATTTAATATCTTAAAATCATACTTACCCTACATTACATGGTGCCAACACAAGTTGATTAATATGTGTACCGATGAGTCTTTTACCGAGAAAACTTGCCCTTTTGCTTAATTGTGCATCCTTAGACTTTGTATCTGTCTTTACAGATAGAATATGTGCTGTTCCACAAGGATCCACAAATTTAAACTTCTCCTTGTTCATTTTCTGGTACAAATACCTAAAATTAACAAAAAAAACACAATACTTAATATCCATGTGAAAAAAAAAACTTTGGTATTAAACAAATTAAATACGAATGGAATGCTTACCATATGTAAACAACTATACATGTATAGGAGATTGGTTCCAGCCGACAAAATGGATCAATGTCCTCAAGATTAACATGCAATAAACTCTCACGTCCAAACACACCATTGTCCAAGGTAATTGATATCAATCCACCAGCAGTAATCTTGATTTTAGAGTAACAATACACCATGTATAGTGCTGTTGGCACAGTCGAAGGATCTAATGAAGGCATCATCTTTTTATGCTTCTTTGTGTTTTTTCTAACACTCTAAGAATTGCAAATATATCACTGTTAGATATGTTAAGTAGTACTAAAGAATTTTGAAAGGTAAGATTCAGTCTATAAATCACAATCTTATATAACCTGAACATGCAGTTTCATCAAGTGCATAGGCCAAGCCACATGAGATCCGATAGCATCACTAATTGTAACACAGTCAGTCGTAGGATATGGCAAAAAAGCATTTCCATCCACTGCTTTCTCAATTGCAACACGCATGCAATTCATGGGAAATTTCTTACCATGAATGAGTTCTTGAGAATTATAAACTTTGACTATCGTACCATATGCAATAATGGTGTTTGTCCTCGCATCCAAAGATAATGCTACAGATTTTCCCTATGAAAAAAAATTACATTTTTCAACAGAACATCCAATAATTAGCAACAAAAAAAAAGAAGCAAATTGAACCATATTTCATTAAAGTATATATACCTCCAAGGTTTCATCATTGTCAAGCCCCATCTTCTCATCAACTATTTGTACATCATCATCAGTAGCCACCTTAACACCAATGCTTGTATTATCCGGTGTACTATCATAATTGCTATGTGGAACTATTTTGGTACAACTACCAATCTCTTCAACTTCGACCTTGAGTTCATTGTTTTTGAAAATTTGCTCTTCTAATCTCCGTATTCTTTCATCTTGCTCATTACTTCTATTCCTTTGAGCTATCAACTCTCTCTCATATTGTTTACACAATTCCGTGCTTGAGAGTTTATTGCTGCGATGATGGAAGTATAATGATGGGTTAATATGACTCCCAACCCCCCTTACACGACCAGAATGTTCTTCTGTTTCTAGAGCTTGCGAAAGAATGCCCCCTTCAACTTCATATTCTCCGCCGCTTTCTTTCTTTTTTTCTATAAAACTAGTCTGTAATTGCAAATGAATTACTAATGGAAATATTTTGTTAGGAATTTAAATTATATGCAAATCATGACTTACAATTTTTTCGGCCTTTTCTCTTAGTTCACCCTCTTCAAACTCCCCATTCTTGTTCTTTCTTCCTTCAAGCCAAAGTGTGGCTCTATCTATATCAGCATCTCCAGATAACAATGAAGGCTTCATGAAAAGATAATCAATCATTACAAAGTGATAAATACTATCAAAATAATAATAAATTATAACTACTTACATTCTCTGAAGCATAACGGGCATAACCTTTCCTAGCAAGGTGATGAGGAAACTTGTTTTTTTTAGCAAGTTCCTTCTGTTGGTCGCATAGTTTCTAAAGAAAAAATCAAGCAAGTTACAAGATTGATGTAAGTGATAATAACTATGTTCAGTATAAATATATATTTATGGTTTATTACCTTGAACTGACTAGATAGTCGACTTATCACAAAGTCTCTCCATTCAATTTTATCAATTTTATCTGGTGGTATGGTCAAGTACGGGGTGTTGATCCTCTGTTTGACATATTTATCCGTCAATTTTGTTTTGTACGTCCTCCATTTGGCACCCGCTGAACTCCAACATTTTTTCTTCCAGGTAGGGTCAACATTAAACATCAACTAAAATAACAATAAATGTATAAGATACCATTAAAAAAATATAAATAAATGTACCAAAGTACTTACAGTTACAGCTGTCCATATTTGTTCCTTGACTTCTTGTGGTACATGCTTCCAAGTTGGGTATGTGATCTTCACTTTATTTCTTGTAACAACACCAATATAGCTCTGCAACTTAGCTCCATTCTCTCCTATAGGTTGCCTTAATGAGTTGAATTCAACATCTTTCTTGACTCCTTCCGCTCTATCTTTCCAAAGGCAATGCATGGATGTTGGTCCTCTCTTATTAGTCATCATAGTGTCCTTAACACTAGATGTGGGCGTATCATCTCCAACCTCACTACTTTCTTTTGGCTCATTCTCTAACCCTGTGTCCTTCTTTGGAAAATCCGGCTTATGATCATCACAACCTACCTTAACCTTTTTACGTGGTGCCATATGCACAAACCTGTTAATCACAAAGAATTTAGTAGGTGAAAACAATTCCAATAATTATTGAATAAAATGTCAAAGTAAAAATAAATTGAAATTATAACACATTGAATACAAATTAATAAATACGTACACAAGATAATTAAGAAACTTAATTGTCAACCCAAACCCCATCAAAATCTCTTTCTTCACATTGTTCATCTTCATCTGTCATACTAGTATCAATTGAATGCAACCCTTTGGAAAAACATTGATGGTGGACTGCAGTCTCTTCCAACTCACCACTATTTGTATATTCAAAATACTCCCTAGTTGGAGTTTCCAACACAACAGACCATGCAGGATCTTTGGGGTCTTCAATATAAAATACTTGCTTTGCTAGACTACCCAAAATAAATGAATCATTTTTAAACCCAATTTTGCTGAAGTTCACCAAAGTGAAACCAAGATCGTCCATTTTGATCCCACTATTATCCACCCAAATACATTTGAAAACTGGAATACGAAAGTGGTCGTAATCCAATTCCCATATTTCTTCGATAACACCATAAAATGCCATGTCAGAAACAATTGGATTTTTGTCCTTTGCACTAGCAACTTGCATGATTTTTGCTACTAAGGTCACTCCCGGGTTTTGAACAACTCGTATGTTATCACGCTCTTTTGTATGATAAATCACTCCATTTACAGAGTAACCTTGATACTTGAACACTTTGTCACTAGGTCCCTGTGCAAGAGCTTTCATCTTTTCTGATATTTGTTGGCTAGAATGTTAAATTTCATTTGCAACCTATAATTCAGATGATGATAAATATCCATACTAATATTGATATATTTTTTAAAATTAAGAAAATGATTTTTAGAAAACTTACGTGATCATGGAACCAACTAATAAACAATTTGTTATGTTGTTCAAGCAGCCACTTTTCCGACCTCGCTTTTAGCCCACATGTTGACTTCAGAATTTTTATATGTTCACTAATAACATAAAATATGTGATGACTAATGTACTAACCAGAAACTAAAATAAAAATTAACAATTCTTAAGTTTAGATCAATTACCTGACATAAGGATCAAGTTCAACATCATTTGTCAACACATGAAGATGTGCTTGCCCCAACTCCTTGGTATCGATGACACACACTTTAGGATTAGACAAAGGCCTAGTGAGTTCCAAGGGCTGATGTCTTAGTGGAACTCCAATAGTGTGTACATTCAACAAATAGTCCGAGCAAAATTCAATAGCCTCTTCTGCAATATATCCTTCCGCCATGCACCCTTCAGGCCGTGAAGGACATCTTACATAATTCTTCAAAACTTTCATGTACCTTTCAAATGGGTACATCCATCTATACCAAACAGGTCCACATAACCTTACCTCTCGCACAAGATGCACCGTTAGATGAATCATGATGTCAAAGAATGAAGGAGGAAAAAACTTCTCCAAAAGGCACAATGTTGTGACGATATCCCTTTGCATATCATCTAACATTGAGACATCTATCACTTTATTGCACAAGATATTGAAGAAGAAACACAATCGAGTGATCGTGTATCTAACATCATCTGGCAAGACACCACGGATAGCTATAGGGAGCAAATGTTGCATTAAAGTGTGACAATCATGAGATTTAAGCCCTACGAGCTTCAAATCTTTCATTGAGACCAAATTATGAATGTTGGATGAATACCCAGTAGGCACCTTTATTCCAGACAAAGAGGAGCAAATTTTTCTTTTCTCATCCCTACTTAGTGTATAAGGAGCAGGTGGCAAATATGTTTTCTTGCCCTCAACCCTTGGTGTCAGCTTAGGCCTCACATTCATTTCACGAAGGTCTAATCTCGCTGCTACTCCATCCTTCGTTTTACCCGGGATGTCTAATAATGTACCAATGAGACTCTCACATACGTTCTTCTCAATGTGCATCACATCTAACACATGTCTAATATGTAGATGTTCCCAATATTCAAGATCAAAGAAAATAGATTTTTTCTTCCAATATCCACTATCCTCTTTTGGCTTCATTTTTCCCCATTTACAATTAACTTCAGCCACTTTTTTTAGAATATCAGTGCCACTTAGTGGTTTTGGTGCCACTTCATCAATCTCTTGAGTCCCATCAAATGCCTTCTTTTGCTTTCGATAGGGATGACTTAAATCAAGAAACCTCCTATGCCTTGTAAATGACATTTTTCTACTATGTTTTAACCTATTTGCAGATGTTTTCTCACCACAAACTGGGCATGCATAATATCCTTTCACAACACATCCAGAAAGATTTCCATAAGCTGGAAAATCATTAATTGTCCACAACAAGACAGCTCTAAGGAGAAATGTTTCATCCCTGTAGAAATCATGTGCATCTATTCCTATCCACAAAGTCCTTAAGTCATCGATCAAAGGTGCCAAGTAGACATCAATATCATTCCCTGGCTGCTTAGGACCGGCAATCAACAAAGTCAGCATCATGAATTTTCTCTTCATACACAACCACGGAGGAAGATTATATGTGACTAGTATAACTGGCCAACAACTATATGTAGAAGTCATACTACTGTGGGGGTTGATCCCATCTGCAGATAAGGCCAATCTTAGGTTTCTAGACTCAGAAGCAAAATCAGGCCATTGATGGTCCACTGACTTCCAAGATGGTGAATCAGCTGGGTGACGCAATTTACCATCACAAATCCTCCTATCAGCGTGCCAAGTTAACTCTTTTGCCATATCCTTATTTCGAAACATTCTTTGAAATCTAGGAATGGGTGGAAAGTACCACAACACCTTTGCAGGAACTCCTTCATTTATCTTATAGTTCTTACCCACCTTCCATCTTGAGGCCTTACATGTGGGACAACTTTTAAGATCCGCATAATCCTTACGGTATAAGACACAATCGTTTGGGCATGCATGGATTTTCTGATATTTCATACCCAATGCCACCAAACTTTTCTTTGCTTTTCCCATAGATGGAGGCAATTCATTTTTATCTGGGAGCATATCTTGTAATAATTCAAGTAATTCATTCATGCCCCTATTGCTCCAATTATGTTTTGCCTTCAAGTTATATAATTTCACAACTGCAGACAACTTTGTGAATTTAGTGCATCCCGGATATAATGGTTTCTCAGTATCTTCAAGAAGCTTTAAGAAATTGTCTGGATTTCCAGTGCTTTCATATGCATCGTGAACCATATCATCTAAAGGTTCTCCAAAAACATAATCATCTTCATCTTGCCCTTCTTCATTATCATGCATCGGTAACTCGTCCTTCTTTTCTTCCCCATGCCATACCCATGTCGTATATAGTCTATCTATACCTTTAGACAATAAATGTGCCCTAACACGATCAACTCTAAACTTGCTAAAATTCGCACATTTTACACACGGGCATGACATTGCATTAACATCAACATTATTTTGCCTCGCAAATTGCAAGAATGATTCCACTCCGAGACGGTACTCATCTGACAACCTATCCTTTAGCATCCATCTTTTATCCATCTTCTATAGACGTCTAATATAAACATTAAGATGGACAATAATAATAATATTAATTCAAGTAATTAAACTAATATGCTTCTAAAGAGATGTAATTTTTTTAAACTAATATGCTTCTAAAGAGTTACTATATGGTGTTTTTGCTGGTTATATTAATTCAAATTACGAAAAAATTCCAGCAGTTTGTAATCTCAAAAAAATATAAACTACAACTCCTGAGAAAAAGGCTACAAATATTTACTTGTATCATTGGAACTGAATTAGAATATTATCAAAACTAGTTTAGCAAAACACTACAGTACGAGATAACCGTGGATGGTTTTAGGGGCATTTATATATTATTTAAAAAAATAATTATATTTATAAATTAGTTTAAAAATATTTGTGCAATCATATAAAAAAATTTCACAAAATATTTTTTTTACGCAGAACTGTTTGAAATTAGTGCCATTTTTTAAATAATTTTATATTTTTTTCATATTATTATTTTGATTATTTTTATTAAATAAATCGGTTTGTGATAAAAAAAAATAAAACAATGTAAACTATATTAACTAAAGTTATTGTTATATATTTCAAATTTTAACTAATTTATTTAACAAATCTATAAAAATAATACTACCTTCATTTCAGAGAAATTTCATAATAATTTTCAGATTTAAATAAATATCGATCTATATGCTATTTCAAAAATATATAAATTTATTTATATAATATTATTTTTTACTTAACTTTTTATGATTTTTTTTTTGGAACTTTATATGAATATTAATGTGGTCAAATATTTTTTGGAAACTAGGGAGTAATATGTAGAATTGAACAGGGACGCCTAATTTTGGTTCATTCACAGGGACGCCTAAGACAAAGGTCAAACTGTTTTTTGGTTCATTCACAGGGACGCCTAATTTTAGTCAAAAAAATAACAAACTGTTTGCAAAAAATGTTCAGCCCACACTTGCAAAAAATAATTAAGAAACCCTAATAAAATATAATCAGATTCAATTATACCTTCAGTTGACAGCGTGGCGTGGCCGTGGACGGCAGGGGGCTGCTTCTGTGTCTAATGTAGCGCACAGGCGTGGGCGGCGCCGGCGTGGGAGAAGGCGGCGATGGCTGGGCACTGAAACTCCGGCGCGTGGGAGAAGGCGTGGGCGACGCTGGCGTGGTAGAAGGCGTGGGCGGCGCTGGCGTGGTAGAAGGCGGCGATGCCTGAGTACCCGGAGAAAATGACCGCCGGAGCACGTTTCAATTTTTGGGGGAAGAAAATTCAGAGGCGCGAAGGTGAGACAGGAGGCGGAAATGAGGAGGCGGAAATGAGAGCCTTGAAAATGAGAAAATGTGTGTTGAATTCTAAGTAGGGTTTAAATTAAAATTGATATTTTAATTTATTTAAATTAACAAATGAAACTGATAAACAATAGATGACTTTGTCCAAGTGGTTAGTGTACTATAATTTTCACGGAGGTCATGGGTTCGATTCTGGGGAGGGATTTCAATTTTTTAAATTTAAAGCGGTTTTTAAGCCTTTTAAAAGCGGTTTTTAACCGCTGTGTTTTGAATTAAAGATATCAGACTTTTAACAGCGGTTTTTAATACCCGCTATGTTATAGCTCCGCCTATTAACATATAATAGCGGGTAAGCTTTTAACAGCGGGTTTTAAAGCTTTAACAGCGGTTTAAAAATTACCCGCTCTTATATATATGATATTAAAAGCGAAATTTCTCATAGTGATGTATTTCAAAATATATTCCTAGTTAATTCATATTCAAGAAAATATTTCGAAATATAAATAGTCCATGAAGTTAACTAAACATAGATAACATAAAAAAATTACTAAGTTCTAGTTAAGTGGGAGTCAAGATGAGACATGATCACGTGAGAAAATATCATCGGAAAAGAAGAGATAGAAATAGAATGATGATAATCAATACAAAAACAAAATAGGGTTATCAGAATCATGAAGAGTTATCAGAATTTGTGGCCTCTACTTACATGCCAAGCTATGATGTGTGCCCTATTGTGTCTAAGAATTCATATCTATTAGATAACTGGCGTGAGCTTTTCAAAAGTGGGGTGGGTGCAGTGTTTAATGGGGTAGTAATGATTTTAAAGTTAGTTTAAGAAAGTATGCAACCAAAATGGGATTCCGGTTTTAATTCGTTAGGAATAATGCCCAATATATATATATATGTTATATGTCGTGAGTCTATCATTGGTGGTTGTGAGTGGTATATAAGGGCTAAACTTGTAGCGCCCCAAATCTACGTATAAATAAATAACTAGAATTCGAGATGCTACTGTTGATACAGAAATTGAACACATTCTTTTTTTTAAACTACACACACACACACACACACACACACATATATATATATATATATATGTGTGTGTGTGTGTGTATGTATGAAAACACGTGTATAAAAAGAAATTTATGCAGCGGAATAAATAGATATTGTAATTTTATTAAACATGTCTGACAGATATATCTAGGGTTAAGTTTTCATAACAATACATGGTAAGTCTTTAGTTTACAAAATTATAATCATCGAACGACTTAAAGTTTGTCGATCGACATAAGAATATATTGTCTAAACAGGAACCGCAATATCATTTATTTAATTATAAAGTAGTATCATAATTTTAGTCGGACTGGGAAATTATTTGTGTCATCATTACTTTCCTTACTCCCCGTATGCGAAATCTGCAAAACGTGTTAGAAAAGGGACGTGAGAATTTAATCTCACTTGTGGATGACTTGCAAACCGTCATGGGATTGGTACGTCCGAAGTATAATAATAATAAGATACTCATTCTTTATGTGATATTAATCCAATTATGAATTCTTCATGAATTCAAGTCACGTGTATAACATAGATAATAATTGTATACAATAATTAACCAGACGCAGTCAATTCACATTATATTACTGAACTTATTTCACATTGAACTATTGCCAAAAGATCATTTTTCATATATTGGCCTAATCTGCCAAAAATATTTCCAGATAATATAAATCTCCCAAAATTTACATCTAGTGGTCTTTCTACCACAATGATAGCATACATGATCACTGGTAGCCAATACCACAACAGTGTGGTCCTGAAACCTAATTTATTGTGGCCGCGCACGGTCCACTTATTAATAAGGACCACTGGTAGTCTTTCGCTACAAATTAAAATGTGATCATGTAACCTGCTTTTATTTTCTCATAAAACTGTCATTTCACATTGTGGGGAAGATTTACTAAATTTGTAAATCATGCGCACAGAATATTATTATTATCATGCATTCGTGTAAGTATCAAATATGAGCAATTCACATAATGCAAATATACACATCACATATTATATATATTCTATTTTAATTCTCAAGTATAATATTTATTTATTTATTTATTATTTTACTTATTTAGTCGAGTCCAGAATATACCAGCATGACGAATTAAATGCATAACGAATCACCCACCTGTTAACTTTTTAGATAAAGTTACAAACTTTCTTGAGAGTATTTCGATATTAGGAGTAGTAGGTATGTCCGAGCTCTGACTTGGGCCGCACTCTACCTTTGTAGTTTTTTCTTCTTAGTTGTTGTCTTTAGTGAAGGTTCCTTGTTAACTACTGATGGTTTGGCTACTTAAGGATGATGGAGGAAGGTTCTTTTAATTATAAGAGCGAAAGGAAAGAGACCGAGTGAGAGGCGAGGCTAGTTGCTGTAGGAATTATGAGGTGCATAGTTGTATATATAGAGGGAGTGAGGAGAGACTTCCGAGAGAAGTATGTGGATTGGAAGAGTGGAAATCAACCACACAATTAACAACGTGTTGCTAGTAATTTTAAATTATTAAAGTTTAGATATTTTTACTTTTTGTACAATATTTTATTTACCACTTGTATTTACTACACGCATTTGATATAAATTGTATTATTTAATCGTAATGGGGTCGTATTTTAAAGATACGAAAAATATTATAAATATCGGCTATTTTAAACGACCGTATTTATACGTTGAAATAAATATTTTGTAAGTATAAATTTTTTTCACATTTATTTTAAATGCTTCGTTTGACTATATTATACTATATTATTGCACATAGAAAATATTGCATAATTATCTGATTGCACATAGACAATATTGCACATGGAAAATTTTGCACAATCATAACATTGCACAGAACCGCTGCAAAATTAACAAAACCTAAATAATACTATATTATGTCCAGCAAAGACTGGGGAGGGGGGGAGGGGGGGGGGAGAATATAGTTGTGATATACAAATAATAAAAAAATTCACAAAAATTAAATGAGCCTGTAAAATGACCTAAACAATCAACCTAAAAAAGATGTTCATACATTGCAGTTAAATATATTCTAAGATAATAAATGTTCATGGGAATACATCTAGTTAGTACATCACAAAATATTCCATGTTCATACCTATTCATATATCAAGTTACTTACATTCTAATATAATATCCACACCCAATGTCAACTAACATTGGAGATATAAGCTAATGGGTGGTACCACCATACAAAATATACCCGGCAGATATAAGTTAAGGTTGTTAACATATTAATACATCCCAAAATATAACATGTTACGCATATGAATTAACCTAAAAAGTGCCACATGCAAGAACGTAATTATGGCCTTACATTTTTTGGATCCATAAACCATTTTATCATTCGAGCACGGTAATTACCAGTAGAGACTTCACCCGTATTCTCCCTTCTGTATTGGTTTATTTGTCCTAATCTTTTCAATGTGAAGACATACGACCACACCACAGTCCAATGAGTTTGAAGACTGCTGAAGACAGTCTTCTGAGACTGGCTCGACCAATGGTCTTTTCAAGAATGGATGTGTAGTAGTATATTTCTTAAAGAACTGATGTAGCTTGCGGTCAACGTATTTTACCAGTTGTATGATCTCATTAATATCCTCCAAAAACACAAAAAAAATGAAAGCATTTTCCAGTTATAAAATATACTATACCACAATAAGTGACTTCTTCAAATGCTGGTCTGTTACACCTCGACTCCTTGGCCGCATTGAGTTATAGAACTTCCACTCACTCTTACGCATGTCAAACTTCAAAAGAGTCCAATGATCTCCCAATCCCCTTGAACTGCGATCCACCACTTGCCAGAATAGGGAAAAGTAAATAATCCATATGTAGAGACTCCTCCAAACGAGCGTCAATTAAGGTTGAAAATGCTCCAGCATTTCTGTTTGGGCCATCTTTAATCAACCCCTATTTGGACATGCAGAAATATATAATCAAAATAAGTCAATGAATAAAAATTTATAAATCCTTTTGCAAGTTCAGTTAATGTTTTATGCTTACCCAACAACTTGTAGTAAAGAATGTTGTATACTTCGTTCCAGGTAAATCCCCTATGTATACATCATGAAGGATATCAGACCATGCATCTATTATCTGATGCATATAAACATTAAAAGTGATATAATAAATAAACTAGACAGTGAGTGTTATACCAAAACACAAGAGTTATGACATGCTCACCGCATCAGACAAACGCTTATGATGAAGAACATCTAAAATATGTTGGATTGTCACAACCGCAAAAGGCTGTTCACCCTCCCAGACGACGTGGCTTCAAAAAATTACACAACAGTAATTTGTAATATACAACTAACTACCCAAAATAATAATGAATTCTTGCCAGTAACAAATAATGAATTTTTTTTGTTAATTGGTAAACAAATAATGATTTAATGACAATATTGTGGATTAATTTTGTATCCATACCCAAGTCCATGCGTACCAAGTAGTTGATCTAACTTATACCGCACATAACCCAAAGTTTTCTTCACAGCAACACATGACTCGTCCCACTTGATTCTGTTTTCACTTTGACAGGCTTCCGGATTCCCAGGAATCTCACAATCAGCATCTTCAATACTAATAACACTTTCATGTCTTCTTACCAACTCGTTTGTTGGTAGCTGGGGTGTAATTTTTACGCCTTTTCTGTCATCTTTCTCTGTCCTCCCTTTAACCCGCTTTGCTAGTGTGCTCGGTGATGGATATCTTGCATCTTTCTTATCCTCTGCAATAGGTGTTTTTTCACTTTCTTCAGTAGCAGCACTTCTCTCTGCTTGTTCTGTAACTCTCTCCCCAGCTGTCACAGCTTCCCGTCCTTGATCATTCTTCTCTTCATCTTCTTGCTCTTGTTGTCTTTTCTCATCCTCAATCTTCTTTCTCTGTTCTTGTCGTAGTCTCTCATCATTCTTCACTTCTTCTCTCAACAACTTTTTTATATATTCGTTCATTTTTTTAGGTCTTCGTTCTCCCTCTCCAGTAAATGCATTTTTTCCACAACATCAAGGAGTTCAATATTCTTTGGGTCGGAATAAAACTGCGTTGCTGACGGCACACTAAGTTCTTCCACCTTGGCCTGCAACTCCTCCTTCTCCATCTTCATCTGTGCCAGCATCTCATCCTTCATCTTCATCTCTAATTCAAATTTCTGCCTGCAACACTCAAGTTCACGTTTTAGAGTATCTACATCATCGTTTATTCACAAAATAATTATCCTGCTTCCCTAAATCAGCACAATCCTCAACCCCCCATCTTTTTTGTCTTCAACTTCAAAAATAAATCCTTCCTTGGATGAGGGTGGAATGTTTGTATCGCTCTCTTGGTTTAACTCACTAACAATATTTTTCACAATTTTTGTTGGTGAGTCTTCAAATTGTGATAAGCTAATGCTGAAGCTAGGTGGCTTATGATGTAAAGGGGTCTCCACGGCATCTGGCTTGGTGAGCCTGTTCAGAATATCAAGTGTACCTGAACCACAAACATAACCAAATGTACAAATTTCGGAATATCTAACAATTAAAAATACGATTGATGAACATTGCATTTTCTTAAAAAATGAATTGTCACTTACCAATTGATTTGTCTGGAGTAATCATTATTTCATTCTCTTTAGATCCAATATTTCTCTGATCCTGCGATGTGTCTTTCTTGGTTATGGCACACTCCTTTTCATGGTAGCCTGACGTAGACACCCCTTTAACCCGTGTCTCAGCAAACAACATATCTGGTCCATCATGATGTTCGCCTAATGTAATATTATTCACACCTAAAACATTGTTGTCGTCATCATTGTCTGCGCCAGTTTCCACAAGCTCTTCCTCACTTGAAGCGTTCTTTGAATGATGCATGCTCCCATTGTTGCACATGTAATCACCAATTTCAGTTTGTCTGAACAGGTCAATCAACCTCATCCGTTCATCCTCCCCAGCAGTAAATTTCAAAGTTTTCCTGCACACCCAGCCACTAACAAAATAATTAACTGCCTGAATTACTTATTACGTATTTAAAGCACACATATTTTATTATTCTAAATAAAATTGTTGTAAATTAGTTAACTAAGGACTTACACCACTCAAATCTGTCAGTCTTGTATTTGAAATGGCAGCATGAACATTGGTCAAGTCCCACTTTAGAAAACGAGAGAAGTAATCTCCTTTGGGATTTACAAGTTTAGAATGTTCACATAGCCAATACTACATTGACAAGTTAGAATGTTGACAAATTGTGATTATCATTGAAAAAAAAAATTCTTATAGTGTTGAGGGCAGACCGGGAGTATTATAGCACACCCTACAGACTTCATTGTCAAACTGGACATATATCAATAGCAAAACCAGCCCAATCATAGCTGCATATTTGAAAAAAAAAAATCCTCCAGGTACTCTGTAATTGAGCATGAAATTGCTCCATTCTGGTTTGGTGTAAGAAAAGCTGCCATGAAGTAGCAGTGAACCAAGTGTGCCGTGTCTAGAATGCTCTCTTCATCATCTCTCCTAACTGCCTTCTTAATTTGTTCAAGTAGATGTGGTTTATATAATATAAATGCAGTCTTCCTATTTGAATTCATTTCATTGAAACACCGCCTAACCCAATCTGGTATCCTATGACCATCAGTTCTCATAGTAAGTGATTTCGACCCACAACTAATTCCAAAAATCAGCTTAACATCACTTCTACTCAACCCTATATAATCCCCACCTATCACAAATTTTCCAGTATCTTTATCAAATGTCTTAACAATTTGTCTAATGTCCTCATACTTTGTGCACATTTTCATTATCTTTTCATATTTCCTAACATAAACACATTCACATAAAAACCAGGATGGAGTCATTTTTATGGCCTTCATGTGGTTATCCCCAAACCTTACAGTGTTTATCTCTTTAATTGCAGTACGAATATTAGACCTATAATAGGTTTCATTCTTACCAATCTCCAAATCACCTAAAAAACCAAAACAACAAGTATAGTATAAAAACCTATTCTTATACAATAATACAAAAAAACAGAAGCACAATTAGTATTTGAAAAGGATATCAACAATTTTTTTACCAAAGGTATTGTTAGGCTTCAACACTCTAATTTTTCTCTCTTTAGAGCGTTGTTCATCACATGCATCTTCATCATAATCCACCTTCTGTTCCCCTTTATCATGTGGATATTCATCTAAAATTTCACATATCACAACATAAATAAAGAAAGCATCAGTTTATACATCTCTTAGAAAATAAATAATAAAAGTATTCCCAAAGTTTTTGTTACCTTCGTGGTTTGTTCCCGGCAAGTTTCTCTCTCTTTTCCTGTTACGCTCTTCCTCTCTATCGGGTGGTTGAACACCTCGATAGACGTCTTCATGTTCCGAATCAGAATCTATAATTGAAAAATAATTAAATTAAAATGTGCCCCGTTATGAGACTAACACCATAAATCAACAAACCTTCATTATTTGACACCAATTGATGTCTGTACCGCTTTACTTTATGTTGTTCAATGGTTATTTTTCTCTTTCCTATTAAATCAACATTCTCATATCCTAAGAAAATCAAGTTTCATTTGGTTAGACCAAAACAAAACATAATCAAATGAAATGTGGTATTTCATCTTTTACCTCATTTATCTTGTAAGAACTCCTTCAGTCTTACGGGTGAACCTGGTGTATACCCTTTTTTTTTATAAACCGCAGAACCACCATCTTCTAAATTTTAATCAAAGAAAAATATGATATTAACAAGTTAAACATATACAAAAAATCAGGCATAGGTTTATGTTTTTAAACATATTAACTATGTAACATACCATGTTTTCTTAAATCTGAATACCGACAATCCTTATGCCTTGATCCAGAATTGTGATTTCTAATTGATTTCACGCTTTCATAGTCTAATAGAACAAAACATATAAAAATTCAATATAACAAAATTTACTAGTCTATGTATTTACTATAACAACTCACAATTTGAAATAGCATATTAGATTAATAATACATTAACCTTTAATTTCAGAATCTCCTGGAACATATTTACGTCTATGCGCTTTTTGTGGAGTTTTCTCTGATTACAACACCAACAAATAGAACATGATAAATTTCTTCCCCAACACAGATTCAAAAACTGGGATCATATCCAAGTCTGGAATTTTAATTATTAAAACTAATACCTTGTCTTTTATTAACAGAAGCTTGAACATCCTTATGCCCTGACCTAGAGTCATGCTTACTATATGGCCCTGGACTCTCATCATCTACAAAATAAAATAAAAGTTAAACTTTTAATGTTTATAAGGGCAAATTAACATTTAAGATACAACATATGAAATAAAGTACCCATACCTTCATCCCTAAGATATGTTCGACTTCGCACACCTCTTCTATTTTCAGAGTTGATTGGAGTTTTTTCTATTTTTAACCCTAAATCAATGAAAGTAAAATAACATGCATAAGGATCAAATATAATATAACAAATCAATTTCTCAAAGTGGAAAAATTCACATTTTACGCCAATAAAAATCTAAATAAAATACTCATTGTAACTCCATAGCCTTCATCTACTTACCTTTCTCTTATTTTCGTCAAGGAACTGAAATCTGCAAATAACTCCCAATGTCTCTTAGCTTTTTCAAATGACAACGTTTTTTATTTGTTTTGAATATGAAAGCAAAATCGATATATTTACACACGCAATGAAGATTGATTTGATAGCCCTGTAGGAATATTGCTTACTTTCGGCGCATAGGACATAGATGAGGTAAAGCATAGGTATGGGTAGTGTATCAAGGGAGGTAGATGAGGGTGAGTTAAGGTATGGTGTTACAGAGGTATGGGGGTGGGCTTCTTCAAGTGGGTACCATAGATCATTTTTCAATTTCTGAAAAGTGTTTGACTAAACTATAATAACACTATAAGATGTAGACTAATATGCAACTAACCCATAATATTACTATATTAGTACAAATAAGTGTCACATGAGAATTTGTGATTATTTTATTGCCTAATTATATTGATTTTGCACTAAATTTATCAACATATATATTTTTTATGATAATACAATATAATCAAATTTTGACATATAAATCACTAAACTTAATTTCCGAGATTTATATTTATGAATTTATCTTTCTTGTTGTTGATAGAATTTACTGATTGTGTTCGTTTATGTGGCTTTACGACGGATTAATTCTACCAAACAATAATCTTATGATTTTATGTTCTTGGGGAGGGAGAGTAAAGAGTTTAGAGAGAGAAATATTGCAATGGGGATTGTATTAATTGTGTGAAATGTGAGAATTCCCCGAATAGTACAAGAGATGTCTTATTTATAGGTGTGTGAGTGTGAGACAGCACCTTATGAGCCTGTGTGGCTTCCGGTGTTGACGAGGGTTCCTTACCCTCGTCTTGATCTCTCACACTGCTTCCCCCTATCATGCCTCGTCCTACTACTATGCCTTAGACTAGATGGGCCTCATTAAAAACCTCGCCGTAAACCACCCTTGTGGATAAACCGGACGGAGGGAAAAAGAGCTCGTCATCGGGGTCCTATTGACTAACAGGTGAGCTCATGGGTGAGCTCACAGGCGAGCTTCGGTGGGTCGGGCGAGCTCTAGGGCGAGCCCTAACGCCTTGCGTGGCCTACGAGTGTTGTGCGATGATGAACCCTGGCGAGACCTTCACGAGGGTATGGGCGAGCCCTGGGCGAGCTCCAGCATGGCAGAGGCGACCTCCTGATTCTCTGATTTACCTCGAGTGGCTCGCCCATCAACACTTGTCTTATTGAAAATTTGTTCATGATACGAATCACTTTCATACAATATCTACTCTTCTCATCCCCATTGTAACGAAAATATGAAATGTTTGACAAAAATATTTTCTCTAAGTACGTACAAGACATACATTTTTTTTTTCAGGAAAACATAATTTGAATTAAGCTTAATGTTTTATGTGTCAAAAATTGGTTATAGTTTGGTGAATTTAATGCAATTAAACCTAATTTCATATAGAATTCAATTTGGAGTATATCTCATGTAAATTTGAGTTCATATTAACTTACATCACTGTTATACATAATCATTGTCGCTGTTACGCTTATGCTAATACTGTTATAAAAATACACTTAATTTTATGATAATAACAGTATATATACATAATATTAATAGTAAATATACATGATATTTAACGAAACAACGTGAATTTGAGTGTATACAAAATCTTAAGTGAAAATGCACAAAATCGCCAATTTTGGAGATGACATTTTATTTTGCTCTCTTTCAAGGAAAATTTCTTCTTCTTTTTTTTTTTTTGCTCAATTCGAACATAAAAGTCCATATTACCCTTATTACTATGTTAATTTATAGCCAATTCTAATTTATTACAACCATAATCAAATACAACCAATTACAAATTATAATTTATTTTGTCAATTATTTGTCAACCTGGATTAAAATTATAGTAAGGTTATAATAGATTTTTTTATCTTTCAAATTAGACAAAAAAAAATTCTTAAAAAAGGACAAAAAAGAAAATATCTCTTCAAAATGAGTAATAAAAAAAGTTACCAAACTTTAATATGAATTCTTACTTTTTATGTTGATTTATTGGGCTATTATATGACGATTGTAACATCAGTTAATGAATTAAACGATGTTGGATCTAAGTAAGTCTCTTGTGCATCAATTATACTGTACAACTCAAGTGTATTTTTAAATAATTATATTATTTATTACTGAAAAATTACACAAATTATTAGTGAAAAATTACACAATTAAAGATACACTTTTCAATAATAACATGTGTAACTTTTTAGTAATAATTTGTGTAACTTTTTAAAAATGAACTTGAGTTGTACAGTGAAATTGGTGCATACAAAATTAAGCCAGTGGTAAAATATTGCGCGCATAATATTCGTTAATTTAGACAAGTTTCAAAACCATGTAATTCGGGTCTACATTCACACATAACAAAAACTTTGTAAAAAAAAAAAAAAAAAGGTAGACTACAAAGCAGAAATGACAATTCCGAAACATCGCCCAAAGCAAAAAGGAGTGACGGCAGAATCTTACCTCTTACGAATGTTGCGATCCTCCCCGCTGATGACGGAAGTATTCTAACAATACCCAATTTATATTCTACAAAATTTGATAATTTATTTTGATTGATTAAAAAAATTTAAATTTTTTTTTTAATATATATATAAAATATGAATATAAAGATACATTCTAGAGAGAATATGAGTACGCTGTTAAAATCATGGTACATCTCAATACAAGGCTACTTGGTGTTACTGACGTAAATTATTTATGAATTCGATTTATCAGATTGGAATATTATTTTTATTATTAATGGAAATTTCTTCACTGGGTTGTTCACTTGTTGAATGCAACAATTGAAATTATGGACCTATAGTGAAATAAAATTAAATAAGATTAGTCTTATATGTACCAGTTACACGTGCAACTCAAGTTTATTTTTTAAGGGGACGCTTGTTTTAAATTCTTCAATGAAAATGTGAATGAAATTTCATTTTCCTTCTTTATCCTTACATATGTTGAATAAGAGTTTATGTTCATGTTGGTTACATCATTAATGTTGTGCTTCAATTTTGAAAAAGTTGACAAAAAAAATGTTGTTGGTTGTGGTATGTGGGATTGATTGAGGTGGATGATTATAAGGTGAGATGGAGGTAATCAAATGAGGGTAATGATTACCTTATTTAGGAGAAAAAATAATGTTATGTACGTCATTTATTCTCATTACATATAATAATTACTATTTTTATATCTAATTATCATTACCATTGAATAATTTTTTTACCAAACGCCCCCTAAAAGTTACACAAAATACTACTGAAAAGTTACACATGTTATTACTGAAAAATTTATCTTTCATAATGTAACTTTTCAGTAATAAATTGTGTAACTTTTAAAAGATGAACTTGAGTTGCACCGTGTAATTGATGTACAAGAGACTTACTCAATTAAATAGGGTTAATTACATATTAGTTCAAAAAATGACTATATTTATAAATTAGTTCATAATATCTGGAAAAAAAAAATTCCTGCACAAAAAAAATAAAAAAATATATATATTATTTTTACATAAAATTAATTTGTAATAGTTTTAATTTTGCGAATAATTTTATAATTTTTCCAATTAAATTAGACTTGCTCAGACCTCAGATTGAATTATGGACCGACATGATAGTCAATGGTCATAACAGGACAGCTATATAAAATATAATGATAAATTGACAACCAGTCGAAATTATAGACGTAGTAAGATAAAATTAACAAAACATAACAGAAAGTCAAAGGATGACTAGTTATTAACCTTTCTATTATATATTGAGTTGAATTTGACTTTAACTCATTGAAGAATACCAATCAAAATTCAAAAGTAAATTATACTCCTTTTGCTCCGTATAAAACTTTATATTTTGTTAGATATAAGCCTGATTTTGAGATAATTTTTAAAGTATTTGAGAATTTAGTGAACTAATTTTTAACTACTAACAATTAATATTTACTGTTAAAAAAATATAAATTTTAAAATATTATTATTCTTTAAAATAATAAATAAATAAGATTTTAAAATAAAGTAACTAGGTATTATGATAATTTTTTTAGTGTGATATTTTAGAAAAAAAAGTATGAAATTTAAGTTGAGTGGTAGAAAATAAAAGTGATTATAGAGTAACATCATTTTTTAATGAATGATGGGTTGTCCTCGATCGGCACACCAAATTTATATTTATATTACCTCGACTAATCCTTCAATAGTAGGATAAACAAGGGTCTACAACACAAAAAACAATACTCGTCATGTCCATTAAATATATGCACCTTTCTTTGTATGTGATTTAAGATAATATATTGAAGGGTATTTTGGGGTATTATGAGGTCTCTTTATGAATAAAGATCATATTTTTGGAAAGCGCATATGATTTAGTTTTAAAAAATATGATCTTTATTCATAAACAGACCTCACAATACCCTTAAATATCCTTCGACATATTGCATTAAACCATGTGCAAAAAAATGTGCATATATTTGATGGACAGAGGGAATATATTTTTATTGAATTAACAATGGAAACAAGGCAGGAGGGAGTAGGGGTGAGCAAAAAATCGAAAAACCGAATTTCCGAACCGAATCGAAATATTCCAGTTAATTTGGTTTGGTTAATTCGGTTAAAATTTTTGGTTCGGTTAAAAATTTCGGTTCGGTTAAAAATTTCAATAACCGAAATATTTTTGGTTCGGTTCGGTTATGAATCCGTAAATATCGAAAAACCAAAATATTATATATATTATATTTATTATACATAAATAATATATATGAGTTATTTTAATAATATTTATTAACTTTCTTTTCAAAATCCTAGTTTCATTCAGGGAAAGAGAGAGATTATACATAAAATTATGAAATATATTTAAAAAAAATGTTTGAAAAATTAGATTATACATAGATTATGAAATATATTTAAAAATTCAATTTTAACCGAATTAACCAAAATATATTTCGGTTTTTTTGGTTTCAGTTTTTTCGGTTTTCAAAAATTTCGGTTCATTTTCGATTTTTGGATTATAAAATTCGGTTATTTCGGTTCGGTTAAAAAATAGTCCAAAACCGACCGAACCGACCGAACGTCCACCCCTAGGAGGGAGGGAGGGGAGCTTTGGTTTGATTACACAAAGTTATAAAACATGCGAATAAATAAGTGACTAAAAATAATTAAACGAAAATTAGGTACGTGAATTTTCTAGTTCTCTAATATTTTTCTCCTGAATAATTCAATTAAATCAATAAAAAATATATGAATTACCTAACTTTTACTCTATCTTTTTCCTCTAAATTAGTGGTACAATATTTGTTACTACAATTACCCAGTTATAACTTATAACAATTATAACTTACTACGGTAATTTAATTAAACATAATTAATTAACAAACTCAAATGGTCGACCCGAATAAATTAATTAATGTACAAATTCAAATAGCAAAGAAAACGAGTTAAAACAAGAAATTTTCGTCCCACCATATATTTTCCAATCGCTTTTTACCTTCTTTTTTTTAGAATCTACTATTCATTTTCTTATTATTCTTTTAATTACTTTTTACATTATTCCTATTACAATTTCATATTTTCATCACATTATTTATACCTTTTCACTTTTTCCATCACATCACTTGCATCTTTTCACTTTTACCTTAATCTATGTGCCCATAAGTAACGAGCAACTTATATCGGGACGGAGTGAGTAATCAAAGTTTCAATCTTGTATGCATCAGATACACTGTGAAACTCAAGTTTATTTTTAAAAAGTTACACAAAATACTACTGAAAATTCACACATGTTATTATTGAAAAGTATATATATCCTTATTAATTATATTTTTTAATAATAATTTGTGTAATTTTTCAATAATAAATGGTGTAAGTTTTTAAAAATACACTTCAGTTGCACAAAATACTTATAAAATTATTGAGGGTTCCACAAATCCTTAAACTAGAATAAATAAATTAGCCCCTAAACATGATTATAAAATATCACAACAAAAATACTAAAATATTCTTATTACACAGAATATATATATGAGTAGGTCTCATGTGCACCAGTTACACGGTGCAACTCTAGTTCATTTTTAAAAAGTTAAACAGTTTATAACTGAAAAGTTAAACAGTTTATTACTGAAAAATGTATCTTTCATAGTTTAACTTTTCAGTTATAAACTGTTTAACTTTTTAAAAATGAACTTGAGTTGCACCGTGTAACTGGTGCATACAAGACTAATCATATATATAGTTGTGGACACAACAAAACTATTGCATGAAAATTTCATGCTCCCATCATCAATTAATAGTTCATTAGATTTTGGTCCAGTTAGCTTCATTCTTACCCAACTGGATAGTTAAGGAATCAACTTCAATATCACTTGGGATGACCTCTCTCTCTCTCTTCCACACTATATATCTTTTTTTGGTTCTTCATATGATTGTGGCGGAGCTCTGAGAAATTAATTCTATATATCTAGTATACCATAAGCATGACCTGGAGATACATTCATGCACAGACATTTGATCTTTCCCATCAATCTAATTTAAAAGGTTCGTTCATATCATCTCCTCAATGAAGTTAGCAAGATGATGCATTCTTATGGCTCATTTGATTCGTAAGATAAAAGTATCTATCCGTCAAAATCATGCATGTTTTTTACGGATAGATACTTTTATCTTACGAACCAAACATACCCTTAATTGATTGTTTCGTGCCCCTTTTGTTTGAAACTCAAGATCCAACGGAGGATAGAAACTAATTTTGTCATACCATTTTTCTTGTTTGCATACTCCCATATTGGATTAATGTAGTGCTTAATTAAGGTGAACATTCTCAATCTCGATCTTAATTAGCATTCTCAGATACACCATCTTATTTGAATGTGTCAGGCAACTCTTAAAACCACATCAATCTATTTATAATTTCCCTCAAATTGTTTCTTCATCCCTGAGTTAATATAAAATTCAGGTGCATGTATCTTTGGCCTCGCTATTACATTATAATACTTATTAAATCTGGGCTCCTGGAATATTCGAATAGAACGACCTTCTTCATATTGACCATATGATAGTGATTGTTCCTGCTAGTAGGGATGACAAAATGACTCGTCCATAACTATCCCGCCCTGACTTGTTCCGTTTTGATCAGTCCCATCCTGTCCATGAGGAAGGACAGAGTTTGCATTTTTACTGCACTGCCAGCCGCTTCGTCCTGCCACATAATATAGATTAAATAAATATATAATATTTTATAATACATAAATTAAATTCAATATATAATATTTTGTAATATAAAAAAATTTGAATATATAATATTTTATAATATATCAAAGAAATTCAAAATTATATTATTTATTTATTCTGTAACTCTAATATAAATAATAAATTACATGTACAATTATTTTTGTTGAATATGAATTGATAAATTTGCAACTATCATTTTTATTTTAATATATTTTTTTATTTTTATACATTATATATATAATATTATATTTTAGTATGTATATGGGCAGAGCGTGACAAATTTCTCCCCACAGGATTGATATGGAAACAATATTTTGCCCCGCAGCGGGGCGACATGATATACATAGATATTTAGATACCCTCCTTACTTTATCTCATTGTTATCCCTGTAAAGAGTATATGATGGTAAGATGGCAATTGGGGGGTGGGGGGGGGGGGGTACTACACTCTTCATCCATCTTTATTGTCTGACTTTTCCTCCAAGGGAGACATATTCCCCTAGTTGCCTTCGTGTGCCATGAACTCGTCAACTTAGTTCCTTCTCTTATTTTTCGACCAGTGTCTTCAATTTTTGGATCTAAAGAACATTGTGGTCTTTTTTTCGATCTAGTGATCATGCACTTGAAAAAAGAGAAAAATATCGACTTCTTTTTTAATTACTAGCGAATGATAGAATCAACAACTAAATATATATAAATATATGTTCTGATCAATACACTCATTACATCTCTGCAATGTTGTAATTAACTTGCATATATTATTTTTAGCAATTTAAATACTAACACACCCTCAATAGAAGGGATCAAGTTGCATGGGTAAGTATATCAATTAAGTAGCTAGTCATCAATGCATGGAAGGTAAACTGAGGAGTAATTTTTTGAGTAATGTATATTGCATGTTTTTTACGGATAGATATTTTTATCTTACGAACCAAATGAGCCCTTAATCTACTATGAAGAAAAAACTCATGTGCCCAAATAATTTAAATTAATGATTAAACTAACTACCAACCTAGAGAATGGGACTAAAAGTAAATACGTGAGCAAGTAAAATGTATGTTAAAATTTACTAAAACTAACTTCTGTATGAAAGTGTAGAGGCGAGAATATACCTAAAAAATGATCACTAAACATCTGCCTATTCGTAGATAGTTCTACAAACATTCTACACATTTTAATTAATTAATATAGAGACATCACTTAATTTTGTAATTACTTCATAAATACAATAACTACATTGTTGTCTATTATCTTTCTATCAAGTTGAGTTTTTCCACAGCCTCATCTGAGTTCTCAAGGCAAATTATTTCTCCTAGAGTGGTAAATTAATTATCATATTCAACATGGTTACTAATCCTTGCTAACTATTCTCTCACTATCATAGATAATAATGTTCAAGATTAATTAGGGTGTGTTCGGTAGTGTTTACAATTTTCGTAACTAGTGTTTAATTTATTAGCTAAATAGTGAGATTTGTATTATTTATTATGATTTGGTAGGTGATAATTGAAATGTATATTATTTTTGTATCTTTGTTTGGTAGATGATAGTTAAATTAATGTAAATTTTATTTGAGTATTTGATATATGATATATATCTTTAAAATTTTGTAAATGACAAATTTACCCGCAACATAAGGGTAGAAAATTCAAACCCTATATTCTTTCTTACATTTCAGCTCACATTATTATTATTATTATTATTATTATTATTATTATTATTATTATTATCAACACACGTTTATAGATTTTTTTTCTAAATATTGTATATTTTATTTTAATATATGAAAATACAGCGCTTTTCAAAGGCATTACATTTTTAAGTAGAAACGTGAGTTGGTGTCACAATTTTAATAAAAAACGTGAACACCACTCACGATTTTCTAATTTTTTAGGTGAGGGGATAAGAGTTGGCCGTGCTAGCATGTAGGCCCCATAAAAACGTGAATGTATTTCACGTTTTACCCTATATTGTAAAAGAAAAATGTATAGGGCATGAAACATGACACGAGCATACTCACTCACATAAATATACGACCTGTTTAAACAAAATACAATCTGAAAATCTACTATAATTTTTTTTAATAGTATAATATTATAATAAACCTAACAAATTGTCACATCCATATATAAAGTTTCTACAAACTAGCAAGGTACAAACTTTCAAAATCAACACCAATACGTATTATACAATATATATCACAAAACAACCAAAATGTACAACAACGGAAGCAAAATAAGCCACAATCCTGCCCGCATGTCGTCATCTATGTACACAGCAACTCAAAAACCTGCAAGAGCGCCACAACTACTCCAGTTTGATCACCACATCATAAATCATCAGGATTACCTATAATGCATAAACTAGGTGAGATTTATAAATCTCAGTAAGTAGAAATTATGCATGATAATGTTATTCTTTTAAAAACCTTCTCATGCACACACTCTTTTGAAATCATCAATTTATTTATAAAATACTCGCCATGGCCCTTAGACACACTGTCATACACCGAAAAGAGCTCAATATACACATAATCAAGTAACCAATAATGATATCGACATGGGGTCCATCCTCTTGTGGCCCATCAGGGTTAGGATCTCACATACACCCCCATGTCTACCAAGAAGTTATCCCACCACGCCGACCCATATTAATGAATCCAAGGATCTACCCTCCAGCGACCAATGAGGTTCATCACCAAACATGACCATCTGTCCACGCAGAAAGTCCTCCTAGTGAAACAACCAAATTATATAATAATCAATAAGGCGTTGGCCCACACCAGGTAGCCTACACTAGGTTTCCTTATGTCGCTCCTTCCGCCCTCAGTGTATAATCGGTGGCCAAAGTTTTAATCCAATTAATTTCAATTCAATGCATGATATGCATGTTTAATGCAATGCAATGCAACATGTTGCACAATATTCAAATATAACTGAACTCACATGTTCAACTTGTATCAATTATGGAGCTCACCGACTCTTTCAATATCACATATAGACCCCACATGCTCATTCCACATTGCATAGAACTCACAGACTCATTCAACATAACATATCTCACATGCTCGTTCCACATCAAATATATAGCTCGCAAGCGCATTCCACATAATTGCATAATATAATTCACATATTACAATCCACTTAAATTCACATATTATTATTCAAACATAAATAATTTTTTAAAATAATATATTTATGCATTGTAGTTGCAAATGAATTTCTATTTACCTCAAATCTGCAAATTTCGATAATTTAATCTCTTATAAAGCACCCTATCACCTCCTCAAATCGTATCCAACAACAATTAATTATAAATATTATTTTTACTTAAATTTCTCCCTAATTAATAGAAAGACAAAGACTACACAATTTTAAGTACGAGAATCACCTGAATTAGGATTTTGCAAATATAGCTCGAATTTCTTTTTTTTTTTTTCCTCCGACGGACTCTCTCTTTTTCTCTGATTTTCTCTCGCAAACACTCTCTCTATATACTACTGAAACAAAAATGATTTGAAGGAATTGAGGTTGTAACCCTTAAATCCCACCGCCTAAATTCTTAAAATGCCGCCATCCTTTTTTTATTTATTTTTATTTAATTATCTAACTATGTACATGTATATATATCCACTGTAGGATAAAGAGGTAAGGCCACCGCCTCAACCAAGCTTTCATTAATCATTAGTAAGTTTTTTTTTTAACTTAACTCGTGCCAATAACCTAATGAAATGTGCATACATATATTATTTACCATATAATAATATATTATTATATGCATATATATAATTTATTTAATTAGTTCATTTCTTTTTTTAATTTATATTTAATTATTACAACTAATTCTCAAATAGTCCATATTTCATTTATACCATTAATATTCAAATGATTTGTACGACACATTTATGTTCCGTTAGAGTCTCAAATAAATTAATATATGATTTTCTCATGAATACACATATAAAAGCATATACCAATTCAATAAATAATTCAACGTTTAAAAGGATAATAATTAGCACAACATCACAAGTAACATATAAGTAATATAAAACATACTCAAATAGTAAATAATATGATAGTAATTAAAGTGCACATAGTGCATAAAATATATTCAAACAATTATTAATTAACATATAACTAATTTAAATGCACATAAAGCATGAGATATATTCAAGCAATTAGCACATAAGTAAATAAATTACATGCAACACGTGAATTGTATTGGCCAAAACACATCTCAAATCCCAATCCCCAATACCAATTATTCTCTCTCTCCCCCCAATGTGCAGAGAGAGAATGTTGTGACTTATTTCAAGGACAATGGATTCGGGACTCGACAAGTAGAGATGTTAAACGGGTCGTGGGCTGGTGGGCCCATTTAACCCTATAATTTACAGGGTTAGGTTCGAGCATACGGCGGCCCGTATAAAACTGGGCCTTTTTTATCCGGATCGGTTAGCTAGCGGGCTAAACGGGCTAGCCACCGGTTTTCCGGGCTGGCCTGGTAGCCCTGTTTTATTTTTATTAAATTAATTATATAATATAAATTGGAAAGTGGGGCCTCGTTCTCTCACTGTTGTAATTTGTAAACTTGTATACATTAAGTCATTAATACTTTATACTTACAGTTTGTTTTATAATTTATAACTAGCTAACATGTTTGTTAATTAACTTATTACTCATATTAATTATTAATTTACTAATTTGTTATTAACTAAGAATTAAAAATAGAAACTAGTAGATAACTAGATATCAATTAAATTAAGTTCTCATGTTCTTCAATTAGGGTTAATGTGTGAACTTTATGGATTATGTTGTTAATGTGTGAACTTTATGGATTATGTTGTTAATGTGTGAACTTTATGGATTATATTGTTAGTGTGTGAACTTTATGTTATTGATACATGAACATTATGGATTATTTTAGTTATTAAATCATTAGCTGTATTTTATATTAAAATTTTTAATTTTTAATTTTTTTTTTTACCCCGAGCCAGTTAGTGGTCCGTTTAGCCAGCGAACCGCTAGGGTTAGGGTTAGATCCCGAGTATTAGTGGCCCGTTAAGAACGAACCGCTAAGGCCCGTGACCGTTTAGGCCAGTAGCCATGTAGGATTAGGGTCAGCCCGTTTAACATCTCTATCGACAAGCCTTGTGTTGTGAATTTAATCGACCTCAATAAGACTTTAACTATTCAAGCAATTATCAGAAAGAAGAAGAACTCAATTCCTAAATCTGATGAACACAAAATTGCAGAAAATAAGAAAATCAAGATAACTCAAGAACAAAGGGTTTTACGTGGTTCGATCACTAATTTGAAGAATAGAATGAACAGATTACAATGAGTATTCGCAGCTTATCTTGAAATTGCATTTTTGATCCCTAACTGATTGTAAGCTCATAACCAATTAAATTATTTGTATAGTTATAACCGTCAAAGAATAACTGACTAAACATCCAATAGAATTACTCCTCCAACTGCTCAAATAACCGAATTTATCACTGTGTATGAAGTAGCCTTTGTCATCCTCTATTTCAGTTATTTATAGATTTATAATCATCAGCTCAGGAAGTAACTTCAGTTTGAGTGACTCAGGAAGTAGGTGATTTTAGCTCAGGATAATTAAATCAGGATCGCACCTTCAGGTTGCAGAATTTTCAGTAGACAAGTGCCTTCAGGACATGAATACTCAGGATGTGAGTCAGGATCAGTGCACTTAGTGTCAGTATCAAACCTTCGCTCAAGCTCAGTATCAGATTTTTTCAGGTTTTGGATCACATCTCAGGATCAGTATTCAGAATTCAGGATTCAAACTCAGATTAGCTTTTACACATAACAATTCTCCACCTCAAAGTAAGTGAGTTTTCATATTCCACACTCCACCTTAGTAACTGAATCATGGTACATCCCATGACTGTAGTTTGATCAGCTCCAAATAGTATCTGAACTTGGAAGTCGGTAAGACTTTAGTTAACATATCTGCTGCATTGTCCTCAGTAGAAACTTTCTGCACTGCAATCACTTTCTTCTCCACCACATCTCTTACAAAATGAAGCCTAGCATCAATATGCTTGGATCTTTCATGAAAGACTTGATGCTTGACCAAATGAATTGTGCTTTGGTTGTCACACTGAACTGCAACTTCCTTCTACCTTATTCCAAATTCTTTAATCATTAATTCCTTTGAGCCACATCGCTTCTTTTACTGCTTTAGTCATCACAATATATTCAGCCTCAATAGTTGAGAGTGTCACTATTGATTGAAGTACTACTCTCCAACTTATTGTTGTACCATACAGAGTAAACACATAACCTGTTAAAGATTTCCTTTTGCCAATGCTCCCAGCATAGTCTGAATCCACATATCCTTGTAGAGGTTTTGTGCTGTCCTTAGTCTTCTCAAAGAGTAATCCCAGATTTTCAGTACCTTTTAAGTATCTCATAATCCACTTAAAAGCTTCTCAGCGTATCTTTCCTGGATTTGCCATAAATCTATTGACTACACTGACTGCATGTGCTAAATCTGGCCTGCTACACACCATAGCATACATTATGCTACCAATTCCATTTGAGTAAGGTATATTACTCATTTGTGCTTTCTCTTTTATTGACTTGGGACACTAATCTACTGTCAGTCTGAATTGTTGACCAAGTGGAGTAGATACAACCCTTGATTCATGCATATTGAACCTCCTGAGAATTTTCAGGATATAATCCTTCTGAGTTAAGAACAACTTTCTTCTGCTCTTATCTCGGATAATTTCCATGCCCAGTATTCTCTTTGCACTGCCCAGATCCTTCATGCCAAATGTGCTACTGAGCTTAGCCTTTAGCTTCTGAATTCTTTCAGGACTCTTGCTTGCAACCAACATGTCATCCACATAGAGCAGCAGGTATGTGGGTACTTCCTTTCCTTGTTTTTCAAGATAGACACAACTATCATACCTGCATCTAGTAAAGCCTATAGAGATCATGAAGCTGTCAAACTTCTTATACCATTGTCTAGGACTTTGTTTCAATCCATATAATGACTTCTTCAGTAAACATACTTTGTCCTAATTTTTTGGTAGATGATTGGTGTGAAAATTGCTCGAAAATACTATGCTTAATTGATTTATTTTAATAGAATTTCGTGCATTATTTATACTAATCTGATAATTTGAATCTAATTGTTAGAGAAAGGTGTGTTTTGCTATTTTGCAGGAAGTTGAGAATTTTATATAGCAAACACGATCGTGATGAGAAAATTAAATACTCGAGCAGAAAAAGAAATTAATTGATGAAAAAGAGGCCCAAAGTCTAGGCCCATTTTCGGCCTTAAGGAAGGAAGCCCATTCCATTCTCAGGTGCAAGAAAGGAAGACTCCCTACTCTCTGCAATCGCCGTTAGTCCAGCAATCTCCACTCCACCACTGCACGCGCCATAACCACCTGCAACCTCCCTGTTGCACAGCCGCGCCGGAAACCTTCTTTCGTCAACAGCCTACCCATTGTCGCCGAGTCTCGCCGATTCGAAAACAGAGACGCCGTCCATACCTCAATTGATTCCAGAAACCGTCGCGCTCAACCGCCTGCTGAAAACACCACACCTACAGCCGCAAATCCAGCCGGAATCCATGGCGGTTCACACGCTCGCCGCCGCTCATTTCCGCACCACAGTCCGATGTCAACCGCGCCTCATCCCCTGCTCTTCTCGCCGTCCACAAAACAGCACAGCCGCCGTACAGCCGCGTCGCCTCACACCAGACGCCACAACCCTTCGACACAGCACCCTGTTCGCGTGCCTGAATCGCGTCAGCCACAACAGTAACCTCTGCACACACATCCCACTGGAGTCGCGCATCTCACGGCCGTGCTCAACCTCCGTAACCGCTTGTTTCCTTGCTGGAATTTGGAAGAAGAAGGTACATTTGGGCCAAAGTCTTGTTATGTTGTTAAAGCCCAGCTCTATTTTTGAAATATAAGGCCCAAATTACTTAGGCCCATCTGCTGGAATTAGTTTGAGAAGCAGCCGAACGGAGAAATTAGGCAGTAGGATTTATTATTATTATTTTTCGTTAATTTTGAGATTGTTAGATTAGGAATTAGGTTTAATTCTTTCCTTTCGTTTTTCATAAACAAGTAAAGTAGGACGTAACTCTTTCGTTCATTTCATGATTTATTAATTAGGGTTTGATGATTTTCTTTTTCTTATTTTATTTAATTTATGTTATGATTATTTTTAGGATCATTAATTAGTTTTCTTATGTTTTAAACATGTGATTTAGGATAAAGTACCTTGTTAGGATTAGGCTATTTTCCTGTTCATTTGAGATTTATTTTATGTTATGATTGTGAGATAAACATTTAGGAGTTTTTGTTTTATTAATTTGACTTCGTGCATGCTTAAGACCATTAGGTGTACGAGTTTGATTAATATAATTATAGGATTTCTAAATTGTGAGTTTTGTTAATTGGGCTAATGTTTGGACCAGTCGTGTCAATTAGTTGAGGACGATGACATGAAATGCTAATTAAAAATTAGTGAGAGCCGAATAGGATAGTTTGTGTACCCTTGCGAAAAGAATTAAATTATTCAACACCTTAGGATTTTAATTTGTCTTGAAGGCGAGAATGAGGGCTCTAGATGCACTTATCCCGACTCGTCGATGATAGACAACATAGTTTAATTACTTGTGTATGAGTATTTGACTTAATTAAGTGGTGGCTCTTGATCCATGTGAATATCTTTTATATCTTAGTCTAGACTAATAGGGGAAAAATTATCCTAAGGATCATGTTTAGAGCATAATCTCAACCCTTGCACCTTCATAGTTTTAGGTTGCATTTATTTTTTATTTATTTTATCTCATTGAGTGCCTGTTAGAATTTAGGAAACCCCCCCTTTTGTAATTTTAATTTCTAGTTTGGTTTTTTTATTTTTTTCTTTAATTCAAACAATTAACAAACAATTCACTCCTAGTTTACCTCATGTGGGTTCGATACTACTTGTCCCTATACTTGCTTATACTACACGATCCCTTCCTCTTGAAGGTTTGGAATTTGTTTATTTGCAAAATATTAGTTCAAATCAGTAGAATAAAACCTTCAGGTTGTTGCATGTGTATTGTCTCTTCCAGATCTCCATGTAGAAAGGATGTCTTGACATCTAACTGCTGAAGCTCTAAGTCCTCCTGATCTACCTTTAACAATAAAATTCTTATTGAACAATGTTTCACAATTGGCGAGAATACCTCATTGAAATTGACTCCCTCTCTCTGAGTGAAACCTCTAGCCACAAGCCTTGCCTTGTATCTCAATTTCTCTTTACCTCCTGACCCCATTTCAAATTTCTTCTTGAAGATCCACTTGGAACTGACTATCTTCTGTCCCTAAACTTTGTTCACTAGGGTCCAAGTATTGTTCTTCTCTAAGGACTGAAGTTCCTCAGTCATTGCCAATATCCATCTCTCTTTATCTTTGCATGACACATCTTCAGCATAATTTTGCGATTCCTGATGATCCACCTCTTTAGCAGTGGTTAGGGCATAGGACACCATATCAGCTTGACCAAATGTGGTTGGAGGATGTATATTTCTCCAGTGTCTATCTCTTGCTAGACTATAATTTTTTAGATCTTGGCCTTCAGATTCTGAAATTGAGTGGTCAGAACGTTCATCAGTTTCACTATCCTCGGACTCTTCTTGTACTGAATCCGCCTCAGTAACTGCTTGTCCTGAGTTTCTGTCAGGAGTCTCCACCTCAACCTGAAATCCTTCCTCTGAAAGAATACCATCAGAGTCCCGAGTGCTTATGGGCTGATTGTATCTCATGACTTTCTCATTGAAAGTCACATCTCTACTAACAATGCACCTTTTGTGCCCAGGTTCCAGACACCATAACGTGTATCCTTTTACTCCTGTAGGATAACTAATAAAGATACATCTCAGTGCTCTAGGTTCCATCTTATCCTGCCTGATATGAGCAAAAACTGAGCAACCAAAGACCTTTAAGTTGTTGTAATCTGAGAACCTTACTTCATCAGGTGTCCTGAACTCAATTGCTAAAGATGGTGACTTGTTTATGAGAGCATGCTCCTGACCTTTTCCAGGATTGTCTTATTCATCCTCTCAGCTAGGCCATTCTGCTGAGGATTTGCAGGAACTGTCCTGTGTCTTGTGATGCCCTTTTTCTTGCATAAATTGTTGGAACTCCTCTGGCACATATTCCAATCCATTATCAGTCTTGAGATGCTTAATGGATCTTCCTCTTTTATTTTCTTGTTCACTGCTAAGGCTTCACTCTTCTGCTTCAATATGAACACCCATATTTTCCTGCTGAAGTCATTAATGATTGTCATGAAGTATTTTTCTCCTCTATCAGTCTCAACCTTAACTAGTCCCCAGATAATCCAGAGGTGCATCAGTAGTCTTCTTACCCTTTGGAAATATAATTTTCTTGGATTTGCCTATGACACAATGTCACAGAAATCCATCTTCAGTACCTTTCCATCTCAAAATACCTTCTGCTTTGAAAGTTCTTGGATCCCCCTTTCTCCAATATGGCCTAATCTTTTATGCAATATCGTAGCCTCAGTGTTATCCATAACATTATTTACTGAACCAGTAGAAGTGCTCCCAATCAAGATATACAATTCATTCTTGTCTTTCATATATACCTTATTGTCTTTTGTAATCAGGATGAAAGTGTTGAATTCATAACCCAATTGATTCAGTGAACCCAGTGAGATTAGATTTCTCTCCAGTTCTGGCACCAACCTCACATTGAGAGTATTCTTTCCACTCCATCATGTTGCTTCATCCTGACAGAACCAATCCCCTCCACTTTGCATGTTTGATTGTTGCCCAACACTACTGAGCCTCCATCAAACATCCTCAACTCCCTAAACAATAATTCATACGGGCACATGTGGAATGAACATCCTGAGTCAAGTACTCATTCATCATTCAGTTTCAGGTTTGTCACAGTCAACACCTCAGTACTATCATACCCTTCTTCAGCAGCAACAATTATATCAACCTTTTGTTCTTCTCCTTGTTTCTTATTCCTTTCAGGGCAATTCTTCTTGAGATGATCAGTTTTGTGGCAAGCAAAACATCTCCTCTTCTCAACAAAATCACCAGATTTTGATTCCTTCGTGTTCTTCTTCTTGTTCTGAAATCCTATCTTGCCCTTCTTCAATTTGACATTCAGGCCTTTGCTTGCACTGAAACTTTCTTGTCAGTTTGTAACTGCAGAGACTTGGTTTTTAGTGCAGCTAGAATATCATCAAAGGACAATTGATCCTGCCTCCCAAATAGTAAAACATCCTTGAAATTCTCAAAGGATTTAGGCAAAGAATTCATGAGCATCAAAGCCTTGTCATTGTTATAATATATTGGCATAATATATTATATTATAGTGGACATAATATTAGATTATAGTCCAATGAGCTTTAGGCCCATAGATTTAGATGTTAGGGTTAGGGTACTTCTATTTATTGTATCTTACACCCTTGTATTTCATACGCTTCCATCATTGTAAACACTTTCACGACAGTTCATAGTTTACTATATCCTGGCTTGGTCGCCCCCAGACGTAGTCACTCCGTGAGGAACTGGGTTAACAAACACGTGTTCTTTATTTACGCTTTACGCTTTTACTTTCGATTACAACACGTTATCAGCACGAGTCTTTACGAGCAATAAGGATTCGCGAGAGTATTACTCAAGCTATTTTCTGGATCAAATTAATCGGGATTAATTTTAATTTTGTTGCTGAAACCGTAAGTTTCTGTTTTAAAATTAATCTATAAAAATATTAAATTCATGCCTATCCTACAGATTATATGTTCGCATGAATATATGTTTATGATGCATATATGTGATTACGTATATATGATATATGTAAATATGCCTATGCTGTCATAATCCTGGTCCAAATATGTTTTGATAATTATTTGATTATATGATGCATACATTGCAAACGTTTTTCTGCGTATGCCCGTATACACATGCTTATGCTCTTGGGAAATGTGCTTATGCTCTTGGAAAATGTGTTAGCATATTCTGTCTAAAAATTTTGTTTGCAAATTTGTACTTCCTCTGTCCAGTAGAAATTTGCACATTTTCCTTATTTGGACGTCCCACACAAATTTGCACACTATTAAAAAAGAAAACATTAATTTACATACACACTCACAAATATTTACTCATATACCACTTCTTTATATATAAAATTATTTTTTCTTAAAAAATGTGCTGTCCGTTAGTGTGCAAATTCCTACGGGACCGAGGGAGTATTTAACAGTCATTCCTTTATAATATGAAATTATATGTATGCTCTCTGATTATGTGTAATGCATTCACACGATGGATCAACATATATGCTGATATTTTTTAATTTCGTAAGGATTTAAGTCTGTTTATTCATATGCACTGTGAATAAAACCCATATCCACAACATTCGAACCCAGTTTCGAATATTTTAGAAACCAACAATGAAACTCAGTAATTACAAACACACCAAATTCTCGGAAACCTCCTGTGTGTTTTGTACAAAACTCTGTTTCCGAATTTTTTCATAATTCCTAAATCCAGAAATCGGAAACCGAATCGTCCGAAATCAGCAAACCAGTTTACGAAAAAAAAATTGGGGATTCTCTTTTCTGAAACCGAACTCAATTTTCAATCGGAAATTCATAAACCCCAATCGCGAAACCTACATGTGAACGGCGGTAAGCCCTTGACGAACGGTGGTGATCCCGCGATGCCGACGGCGAACGCGCAAAGTATGCGCGATGGCCGATTGTGACTCCACTACGTCGATAGCCCCTGAAGTGGCTCGACGAACGGCCATGGGCGAAGCCACTGTACGGCCAAAACGCGACGGCGCTTCCGATGCGCCATAGTACGCGACGTAACGGCCGCGAAATTCCTCTGCCGCGTCGGCCCCCTGTTTTCGCGACGGCGGCAAGCCGCGATGGCACGACGGCGGACTGTGACTCGCGACGGCCACGGCGATGGCAACGCCTCGCCGAAACTAACGCCGAACACGCGAACGGCGACAGACGGTTGAGTGACGGCGGGCGGCAACTATGCGAATGCCCACCGGCGGATACGCGACGGCGAGAACTTCGGGTGCACGTAAAACAACCGCCCCGATTTTTCTGCGAAGAGTCCGCCCATGATCTGCTTTATTTTCAAGCGTTGCTAATCTGAAAATCTTTTATCATGACTACACACGCGTAAACCCTAGTTAATTGACTAAATGGCTAGTTCAATTGATTTGAGCCATTCCTTTAATAAGTTTGGGCTCTTATTTTTTATTGATTGGGCCTGTTCCCTTATATCCCTAAATGGGCCGCATATTTTTGGGCCCTCCTTAATAAAAAAAATCTAATTTGGGCCATTTTTTTTATTGATTGGGCATTTTATTTAGTTGATCCTAATTAATTTGGATCCTAACAATTATTTTTGGGCCCGAAGTCCCTTTAATAAAATTCATAATGATATTATGAAGCTCAAATCATCAAATTTTTTTTAAGGCCTTATCCAATAATTATTTTTGGGCCCGAAGTCCCATTAATAAATGTCTCATACATGTCATACACCCAAAAATATTAATATTCCCTACATTTATTAATTAATTTTTGTCTTAGCAATTTTTTATGATTGAGCCTTAATTATTAAATTCCACAAACAAATCATTTTAATAAATTTTCATTTATTAATTTTTGTAGCAAAAACATGTCAAACATCACTAAACGTGAATTCAATAAATTGACATTTGATGGCCATAACTATTTGACATGGGCTCTCGACGTTGAAATCCACTTAGCCTCTATGGACCTTACTGACACAACTAGACAACCATCTAAATCAACAACTGCACAGAAGGCACAAGCTCTAATTTTTTTGAGACACTTTCTCAATAAGATCTAAAAAATGAGTACCTCAATGAAAAAGATTCATTTGTGTTATGGAGATCCCTGAAGGATCTTTTCCAACAACAACATGATGTGATCCTTCCCCAAGCCAAATACGATTGGCTAACATTCTGTTTTCAAGATTTTAAATCTGTAACGGAGTATAACTCTACCCTACATCGCATTATTTCTCAGCTTCGGCTGTGCAAAGAAACAATAACTGATGAACAGTTAATTGAAAAAATTCTTTCTACTTTCCACGCGAGTAATCTTGTACTCCAGCAGTAGTACAAGGCCAAAAAGTATCAAACTTATTCCGAGCTCATTTCTGCACTTCTAGTTGCAGAAAAGCACAACCAATTGTTGATGAAAAATCACAATACTAGACCGGTTGGCTCACAAGTTGTGCCTGAAGCACATGCTACTCGGAAGAACTCTAGAGGCCGCAAACGTGGAAAGGGAAATGAGGCGAGTGGGGGCCGCGGATCGACCCGAGGTCGAGGCCGTGGTAGGGGACGAGGTCGAGGTTGCAACAATGCACAACATAGTGCAACTGAAAAGAATGCACCTCAAGATAAACCATCGAGCTCACGTGCACAGAACAAACAAGTCTGTCACAAGTGTGGATGCGACGACCATTGGTCTCGCTCGTGTCGTACACCAAAACATTTGGTGGAGGCGTATCAACGTATGCTAGAAGACAAAAAAGGGAAGGCTCCTAAAGGTGAATCACACCACACCGACCTGCCCGAAGTAGGCTTTGACATAGACAATGATGACCTCTTAGGTGAACATATGACTTTTGTCTACAAAATTTAAATACGTTCTTGATATTAGTAGGACCTAAGTGACCCCTTGTACGGCTGATCAATCAGCGTCTGTAATCTTGGCTCTCCTTAGCATTCCTTATATCTAAACGTACAATTGTGTGTTTATGGAGATTAATATTTTATGCTTAGTAGATAGTGTTACTACACATACTATCTTGAAAGATAGACAATTTTTCCAAACATTAACTAAAAGAAAGGAAGTGTCACTACTATTTCCGATGACAACATACAAATCATTGGCTCCGGAAGAGCCTCGATCATCCTCCCTATGGGTACCGAATTAATAATCGAAAATGCTTTATTGTTTCCACAATCAAAGCTTACCCTCCTCAGTTTTAAAGACATTCGAGAGAATGACTATCATATTGAGACGAATACTAAGGACAATAGTGAATATCTGTTAATGACTCACTATTTAAATTGTCGTAAACACATCGTCGAAAAACTTCCATCTTTCTCGTCTGGTTTGTATTACACATACATCAGACCCTCAAATCTCCATATAGCCCTTAATCTAAAATTTAATGATCCAAATTCTTTCAAACTATGGCATGAGCGGTTAGGACATCCCGGACAAACCATGATGCGTCGGATTCTATGTAATTCATCTGGCCATAAGATAACACACAACAGAATCCCTTCTGTTAAATAATACATGTGATGCTTGCACAATAGGTAAACTCATAATTCGTCCTTTTAGGCGGACACGGGCCTCGCCCTTCCCCTCCACCCCATCATTGGGCAATTTTTGGCGGACACGGGCCTCGCCATTACCCAACTTACTCCGAATGCATGGAGTGATCTGTTGGCAGCCCTGACCGTCTTCGGCCTCGAGGGCTATGAAAATCGGCTGAGTACGGCGGAGATCAACGAGCTCTTCATCGTGATCAGACAAGTGAGGGAGGGGAAGGGATATTATTCTTTCCAAGCTCGCCAGGGGGGCAAATTTTTTGGCCACCTCCCCAACAAAATTCGAGATTGGAAGGAGCAGTTCTTCTTTATCGGGGGGGATTGGCGAGCTTCTGATGGTCGTGGAGGGCGTATCCCTACTCCAGAGACATATGGGGAGGCGAGCTGTAGGTGGCATACCTTAGTGTGTGTGCGTCGGATTAGATTACTGATCTAATCTATCTTTTTGCAGGTTTGAAGCGCCACAAGTCGAGCCGTGGGAAACCGGAGGTTTCGATTGGCTTCAAGTTTGTGCGGACGGTGTGTTGCTTGAGGGAGAAGAAGGATCGCGAGATCGAACACTTGTGCCAACACCACTGCCGCAGGCTCACCGACCTCATCACTTCACCACACCACCTCGCTGCTCAAGGTTTTGCACTTCTCCATTTTGAAGTTCTGCCAGCTCGCTGTCTCATATGTCAAGGTCGCCGAACTTACTTGATTATTTATTGTGTACGTGCAGGTCCAGTTGTCGAGCTTCCGCCTGTCGAAGTTCCCGAAGCCTATCATTTTTTAGCTCGGCAGCTGAGAATGGGTAAGCCTCGCCCGGGGAGGGAAGGTATCCCTTCGGGGGTGGTTCTGGACGCCATAAAAAAACTCGAGCTCGCCAAGGCCGCTGATAAGGCCGGGGGCTCGGGTTCACAAAGGACCTCGGCGCCTCCCCAAACAAAGGAGAAGGTCACCGCCACCAAGAAGGGAGCGGGTCGAGGCTCGAATTCTGAAAGGGGTACTCAACCCCCTCCACCCCAGCAGACGAGGCGAGCTCTCCACTGAGGGGATAGCTCGCGGGTGAGTGAGGAAGAGGCTCGCCCCACCAAATGAGTTAGGGCCGAGGGTGGCTCTGGATCAACCCCAGCAGGGTCAGGGCGAACCCTTGCTGTCCAATCTTCTCAGGCTCCCCCAACTCCTCAGAGTGCGCCCTCGCCGCCTCCCTACGGGGTCCCTATTCGGGATGATACCCTGCTTGGGCTCAACCCCGATAGGTTTGGGTAAGTGGGCGACCTCTTTTGAAGTTGAAAGCCTTTGTAACTTCTATGATTTTTGCTAACTGATTTGAGTATTGTGTAGGTATACTCCCGCCGAGTTCCCGCAGCTACCTGAATCTCTCCATATCGCCGAGCGGTGTAGGGCCCTGAGCTCATCGAGGGACCTTCCTGATGGGGCGGCTCGCCGGGTTTTTACTGAGGCCCCTAAGTACCTCTCCGCCTCAGAGCTCGGCATGATCGAGAGGCAGAAGCCTACCGACAAGGCGAGGCTGGCGATGCACTACGCCTGTGCGGCAATGGCGGCGGCCCAGCTCATCGGCGATGATGTCACCACCGCTGATAGAGCTCGCCATGATGCGAAGAGGGCGCTGACCAAGGTGGGCGACGAGTGAAAGAAGTCCCTCGAGGAGCTGGCGAGGGCAAAGACCAAGGCAAAGGCCTCACTGGAGGCAGAGCGGCTTGCTATCAGAAAAGCAGAAAAACTTCAGGCCGACCTCCGCCAACAACAGGCCGAGCTGAATGAAGCTCGCCGGACACTTGCTACTCGGGAAGAGGAGCTCTCCCTGACCCGGGTTGAGGTAGGGCTCCTCCGTGATCAGAGCCGAGGGAACTCAAAGGAGTGCCGGAAGCTGCGGGAAGAGGTTGCTACTAAGGCTCTGGAGATCGCCGAGCTCAAGAGCCGTTCTGACACCGCCATCACTCCTGAGGCACTTGAGCTCGCCGAGGTGGTCGCTACCGACAAGGGCTTCGCTGAGGTTATCCGCTCCTTCCAATGGGCGCGGATTAACAATGTCAGTGAGTGGGAAGCCCTCGTCAGCGAGTTTGAGGATTGCTTGGAGAAGTCCTCGATCCCCCCCGGCATGGAGCTGAATATTGGAGACCTCGCGGGCTATGGGATCAATCTTGACGCTGCTCGTCAAAAATTCAACATTATCCAGACGAAGCAGGTCTTGACTGCTGACCTTGCCCAAGAGATTGAAGGTGCCGAGGGGGATGCTGGAGGTGAGGCCCCGCCGACAATGGAGCAGATGCAAGAGGTCTGTGGGGATGCGATGATAAATATCAGCGAGCTCGGCACAAGCGGACTCTCCGGGAACATCACTTCTGATGTCGAGCTTGCCATACCCATCCGCCAGGTCGCCCCCACTCCAGAGGTCGCCGTCCCCGAGCCCTAGGCCTTCTTTACTATTGCTTTCTTAGTTCAGTTTTTATTTTCCAAGTTTTGATAGGTCGCCGGGTTGCGGAGCTCGCCCAGAAGGAGCTCCATTTTTGTAGTCTTTACTTTTTGCTCAAGTAGACTTAGCTCGCCGGGCACGTGCAGCTCGCCCAGAAGGAGCTTTTTGTAATTCAAAGATGGCCAGCTGGTCGGCTTTTGTGGCCAGCACAGCTACTTATACTTAGGATTTTATCAAGCATATTTTTGGCTTGAAAATCTCTTAAGTATCTTTTTTAATATAAGCCGAGCATTTTTTGTCCAACTCTTTTCCTTTATGTATTTGCGCCTTTACGTTATAATTTCCTAAATAGCTCGTTCTTGTTTATTTTTCTGATACATAATTGTTCGTCTTATTCTACTTTGAGAAGCGATTCGTTCATTTTACGTCACTTACGACTACGAATTGTACCTCTGTTTTGAGAGTGCGTATTCTTCGTCTTATGCCACTTAGGGCCGCGAATCGTTCGTCTTAGGCCACTTAGGGCAGCAAACTGCACTTCGATTGATTCACGTTGGGCCATTGGGTTTCATGAACCTTGCCTTAGACGTTTTTGTCTTTTTCGCGAATTTTTCTAACTTGTGGCAGTAGGTGCTTAGCAACCCTTTAGGGAGGGTACTTTCGCGACCTTGGGCACTTTGGCCTTTGCCTTCGAGCTATTTAATTACAACGTTTGGGACCTTGGTCCTTGCGCATTGAGGATTTCTGAGCATGTGGGCGAGCTAGGCTCGACGAGCTATCTGGAGCAGTGGGTGACCTGGTGCAGCTCGTCTGGTTGGAGAGCTGCACAGGTCCAAACACTTGGGGAATTTTTCTGATTTTTTTTTAGTAACGTTATTTACATCGGTTGCCATCGACATTTTCGATGCAAACCTTCGACTAGTCTATTACAGGATTCTAGTCTATTGGTAGAACTTTTTTAGATGTGCCGAGCTCCAGGTGTATGACGAAGCCTTGCCTTCTGCGTCTTCCAGATCATAGGTACCGTTCGGCCAGGCTGCGGTGACCCGGAATGGTCCTTCCCAGTTTGAACCGAATACACCTGGTGGGGCCATCAATTTCTTTTTTAACACCAGGTCTTCGACCTTGAACTTTCGGTCTCGGACCTGAGAGTTGTAATATTTTTTCGCTTTGCGCTTGTAGGTGGCGTTTTTCATTTCTGACAAAGCTCTGGTCTCTTCGATCAGATCTTTTTCTACTGCCAAGGCTTCATCATTCTTTTCTTCATCATACCCCACTACCTTCCAAGTCTTATTCTGGACTTCAACCGGGACTACGGCTTCAGTCCCAAAGGCTAGGGCAAATGGGGTCACCCCGGTGCTGGCCCTATAGGAAGTTCTATAAGACCATAGGACCTCCGGGAGTTCGTCTGCCCAGCTCCCTTTCTTTTCCTCGAGGCGGAGCTTCAATATGTGTTTCAGGATCTTGTTCACCGCCTCGACCTGGCCGTTCGACTGGGGGTGATATGGAGTTTAGTAGTGCTTCTTGATGTTCCATGAACTGCAGAAGTCCCTCAACTTCTGTCCGTCGAACTGCCTTCCATTATCAGTGATGACCGACTGCGGGAGTCCAAACCTGCAGATCAGGTTTTTCCAAATAAAGCCGATCATCCTTTCTTGGGTTATGGTTGTGAGAGCTTCGGCCTCAGCCCACTTAGTGTAGTAGTCTACTGCTACTACAGCAAACTTTACACCGCCTCTGCCAGGTGGAAATGGGCCGATCAAGTCGATACCCCATTTCACGAAAGGCCATGGGCTGAAAACCGACTTAAGCTGGTTGGCTGGGGAGTGGATGTTAGGTGCGAAAAGTTGGCACTTTCGGCACCTTCGAGCGAAGCTGATGGCATCTTTGCGAAGAGTGGGCCAGTAGTAGCCCTGTCTGATCGTCTTATATGCCAATGCTTGCCCCCCAGCGTGACTCCCACAAATCCCTTCGTGAATTTTTTCTAACACTTCGGACCCCTGCTTCCTAGTTAGGCATTTGAGTAGGGGTAGAGAGAATCCACGTTTATAGAGTTGGCCATCCAGCAGCGTATATCTGGCAGCTTGCTTTATTAACCGGCTAGCTTCCCAGGTGTCCACGGGTGTTGTTCCGTCTGTTAGGTATTTTTGGATTGGAGTGCACCAATCTTCACCACCTTCACTGTCCTCCTGCCCCCCGCTCGAGGTTTGATTTATCTTGTAATCGGACGTCGAGGGGATTTTCAGTGTGGTGATCACAACCTCCGTGAATTCGGCTTTGCCGTTGCTAGTAGCTAGCCGGGCTAGAGCACCTGCTTGTGTGTTCTCTAGCTGCGGTATCTGATTGATGTAAACTTGTGTAAACATCGAGATCAGATGCGCGGCTATTTTCTGGTAGGTCATCATCTGCTGGTCTTTTGCCTCATATTCCCCCCGGACTTGGGATATTATTAGCTGGGAATCTCCGAAAACTTGAAGATTGGTTGCCCCCACAGCTAATGATAGCCTAAGTCCTGCTATCAATGCTTCATACTCCGTCTCATTGTTGGTTGCTCGAAAGTCAAACCAAATTGCGGAGGTGAAGACTTGTCTGTCTGGGCTGATCAGGACCACGCCGGCGCCTGCTGCCATGCTAGTTGATGATCCGTCCATGTAGAGATGCCACGGAGCTATACGCCCCCTCGTAGGATCTTGTGGGAAAGTTAGCTCGACGATGAAGTCGGCAAGTGCTTGTCCCTTGATCGCTGTTCGGGGTGCGTAGGTTATACCGTATTGGCTGATCTCCAGTGACCATTTCAGCAGGCGTCCGGCGGTGTCTGGGCGCTGTAGTATTTGACGCAGTGGGAACGTTGTCAGCACCTCTACTGGATGGTCAAAGAAGTAAAGCCTCAATTTTCTAACACTCATCACCAGTGCATAAGCCAGCTTCTCTGTTGGGGTGTACCGCTACTCAGCTTCATGTAAGACTTGGCTCACGTAGTACACTGGTAGGTGTGTTTTCGCCTCTTCTCGGACCAGGACGGAGCTGATGGCCACCTCCAACACGGCTAGGTACAGATACAGCTTCTCTCCAGGTATTGGCTTCGACAGAACCTGTGTATCTGCCAGGTATGTTTTGATATCTTCGAAGGCTCATTGGCATTCATTTGTCCAAACGAAGTGGTTTTTGAGGTGGAGTTTGTTGGCTCTGACCGCCTCTTTGTATCTCCGTGTGTTTGCCTTATTGCCTCAAAAAATGGTCGATTTCGGTCGCCGGACCTGGAGATGAATCTGTTCAGGGCTGCCATGCACCCAGTCAGTCTTTGAATTTTTTGGACGGAGTCGGGTATCCCCATCTCGATTATGCATTGGACCTGTGTTGGGTTGACCTCAATTCCACGATGGCTAACTAGGTGCCCCAGGAATTTCCCAGAGTGCACGCCGAAGCTGGTCTTTTTGGGGTTCAACTTCATGTTGTAGTGGCGCAGTATGTCCTCCTTCCTCAAACTTTTGACAACTATGTCATCCACGTACACCTCCATGGATTCGCCAATGTGTTGGTCAAACATTTTATTCACCAATCTTTGGTAGGTAGCTCCGGCGTTGATGAGTCAGAACGGCATCCTTTCCCAGCAATACATGTTCTTGTTGGTGTAGAACGCCGTGTGTTCCTGGTCATCTGGGTGTAGAGCTATCTGGCGATAGCCCGCAAAAGCATCCATGAATGTCATCATCTCATGGCCTGCGGTGCTGTCCACCAACTGGTCAATGTGAGGTAGTGGGAAGTTGTCCTTCGGGCATGCTTTGTTCAGGTCCGTGAAGTCAATGCAGAGTCTCCACGTCCCATTGTGTTTCTTCACCAGGACGGGGTTCGCGACCCACTGCGGACATAGAGCTTCCTTGATGAGCTTGTTGTCTAACAACTTCTCCACCTCAACTGTTAGAGCTGTGTACTTGTCTAGTCCATACTTCCTCCGTTTTTGGCGTACGGGTCTCCTCGTCGGATCTATGTTAAGTCTGTGGCAAGCATGTTCCAACGGGATCCCCGTCATGTCTTCATGGGACCAGGCAAACACGTCCAGGTTGGTCATTAAGAACAGCTCCATCCTTGACCGGTACGGTTCAGGTAACTCAGAACCGATGAAAAGTTCTAAGTCCCTTTCCGGGTCCACCGGGAGTGCCGTCAACTCTTCCATGGGGGTTGCTTTTCTCTTTTAGCTTTTCCACCTCGGGTCGCTGATGAACTCGTCCCACTCCCCTTGTGATATCTGCGCAGGCTCATGGCCTATGCGCGGCTCGAGGTCATTGGGTTGGCTCTCAGCTTGGGCGAGCTCGTCAGCTGTGAACACCTCTGGTGGTCTGTCAGCTTGGGATGGTGTGGTGACTTGGGGAGTTGGGTCAACGTCCATTGGTGTTGGTTCTTGACCTCCCGCAGGTCCCCCACCTTGGGCCTCATCAGCTACCTCCATGGGAGTAGGCTGCTGTCCCTGCGCAGGTACCGACCCCTGCGCAGATCTCAACACTTGGGTTTCTTCCAAGTCATCCGTTGGTGTCGGTTGTGGGTCTCGCACAGGTCCAGTGCCCTGATTGATTTCTGACAAATCGCCTACCTCCATCATCTCAGTTTCGACCGAGATGACGTCTAGGATGTTTGGCTCGTCTACAGGAATCTGTGCGTCCTCTTCGAGGATGTGGACTTGTGTAACAGATTTCTTGACCCGGCCGTCTTTGATCTGGAGTAAACACTCTCGGGCCTTTTTCTGGTCACCTTTTATAGTTCCGGCACCTTTTGGAGTTGAGAATTTTAAATAGTAATAGTAGGTCGAACACGCCGCTTTGAATTCATTAATAAACGGGCGGCTAAGGAACCCGTTGTAGGAGGACTGCTGGTCGACAACTAGGAAATCTATGAGCCTAGTCAGCCTCCTTTCGGGATCCTCAGCCGATACAAGCTGGACGCTCAACCTAACACTACCTAGGGGAACGGTTACAGCTTCTCCGAACCCCACTATCCTAGCGTTGCTAGGTTCCAGATACGACTCAAAATCACCTAAGGCGTCCAAGGTGGATTTGAAGAGAATGTTGGTGAATGCGCCGGTGTCCACAAGTAGCCTGTGAACTCGGACGTTCATGATGTTGGCGGTTATCACCAACGAGTCGTTGTGGGGCATCAGTATCCCTTCCAGGTCCGCCGTGGAGAACGTCAGCTCGTCAGTAAGCTGTGAGACGGTCCTGGGGCCGGAGCTACCCTCCTGGACTTGGTTTATGGCCCGGATTTCGGCCTTCCTTTTTCTCTTGGATATGGAGGATCCCCCGTCCTGGAGACCTCCGACAGCTCCGATCTCTTCCTCAAGAACTAAGAGTTCCCGAGTAGGCTCCATGTTTTGTTGAGGTTGGGGAGGTGCCCTCCGTCTGTTATGGGGACCAGGTTGGTCTGCTTCCTCCTCCTCGTCATCGGAGGTAGCCCTCCTCTCGAACCTCGGTCTCTTAGCTGGGGCCTTCTTCACGAACTCGGCCAATTTCCCCTTCTCGTAAAATTTCCAGAGTTGCTTTAGAAGGTCTCGGCACTCGCTGGTGAAGTGGCCGATGGCCTGATGGTAGGCACATAATTTATTGGGGTTGAGCTTCGTGCGGTCCTGGCGGATCCGCCTTGGCTCCTCCAGCATGACCTTGCCTTTGACGGCAGTGAAGACGTGGTCAACGGAGACAGTGAGGACCTGATTAAGCTTTTCTTTGAGCTCGTCTCCCTCGCCAAAGGCCTTTAAGTTCCAGGGAGCTTTGTAGGTGCCCCCGGACTTCTTCCCGTAGGGCTTCCTTTCCTCGTGGGCACCAACTTCTTTCAGTAGTGCCTCCTGCATAGCCACAAACACCCCCGCCTTGTGGTGGAATTCACTGTAAGTGTTGGGACATGTGAGGTGCATCTCCTTCCAGAGGTCGGTGCCCCTTTTGAGCCCGACCATCGCTGCGACGACCTTGGTGTCTTCACTCACCGGCTCGCCTTCCAGCAGGATTTTATCGAACCTTTCCAGGTACTGCTGGTCGGTCTCGCTCTCGTCTTGGTGGATGTTGGTGAGTCGGTGTTTTTGGGTAAGGTAGGATCCGAACCCAGAGAAGTGGGCCAGGAACTCCCGTGAGAGTTGGCCAAATGAGCAGATTGACCCCGGGGCGAGTGAAGAGAACCATCGGTGAGCTCGATCCCCTAGGGTCAGCGGGAAGTTCCGGCACTGGGTGGAGTCAGTGGCACCGACCGAAATCATGAAGTCCACGTACTTGGCCAGGTGGACTTTCGGGTCCGATTCACCTTCGTATGCGGACATCACCGGGAATTGAATTTTCTTCTGGACCGGTGCGCGGAGGATGGCAGGTGCCAATGGAGAGGTGGGGAGAGCCGTGGCGTCAGGTCCGCCAGACTTGGCTGCTACTTGTGCTTGTAGCATTTCAACGGCCTTTTTCAGTGAGGCCAGCTCGTCATCTCGGGTCACCTCCGGCGGAGGGTGCTCAAAGGTCGTGCGTCTCGCGGACGCACGTCCCCGAGGTGCCTCACTCTGGGGTGACCTCTCAGTGGCGGGCTGGAATTGGCGTCCACCGTGGGGGCCTAGTCGATCAGTGGCGGGTCTCCTCAGCCTTTCGTAGGCTGATCTGCGTGGCTGCTGATCGGAGTCCCCATGGGACGCAGCTGGGGCCTCCGTACGCTCATTCTCTTCGTATCTTGGGCCCAGGCGGCCTTGGAGGACTTCCCTCCTTTGTGATTGTGATTGGTGGGTGCCAGATGCCCCGGTGTAGGCGGACTCCCTTCCAGTGTAGGGAGCAGGACCCTCCTCCACCATTCTGGCCTTGCCGGTCCTCTCCCTGCGCTGGCGAGCTTGTGCCGAGCTCGCCTCCTGTTCGGTGGGGAGTACGCTGTAGTCCCCTCTGGTCTGGGTGCCCTGAGTGGGCCTGGTTTGCTCTCGGGCTTCAGCATCTGGAACTCGTCTGGGTACCAGGGCGAGTTCGTCCTGCTGTCGTTGCTGCAACCTCTGTAGGGTCGCGATGGTGCGTTGGAGCTCGTCAGGATTGCTGACCAGGTCCCTCAGAGCGGGGGCCAAGTCTTCCTGGGTCACCGCAACTCGCGGAGGTCGCGGAGCTGCGGTGCTCTTCTGGGGAGGTGGTTGTGATGTCTCCACCTCGGCCTGGTTTTGATCACCCCCTTTAGACCTTCCTGCAGCTGCGGAGGCCTGTCCCTTGGCGGCTCGAGTGTTAACCATTTTTGGGTTTCGGAGGGGGTAGCTTGCTGAAGGTCGTCAGAGTGGAGGGAGGTCACCGGAGTGGCGGAGGTCACCGGTGTGGTGGTCGTCCAGCTTAGGTGGAGCTGTGCAGGTTTTCATCTAGCCTCGCGTGTGACAAATTATCCGAAATTCGGTTTATTCGTGTGCACGCGCGCGTTTGAAAACTTGTTCCGGGTAGATTTTGTGAAATCCGAAAACTCGGGTTTTTGTCCGGAAATCTGGGTTCTTCGTTCAAGGGATGAAGGTGTATGTGTATCTTCAAGTGTTCTTGGGTTTTATCAAGAACACCTTCAAATCTTCAAATCTTCAAATCTTCAAGCAAACTCTAACTTTTTGTTCTTGAATTTTTTTTAATTTTTCAGATTCGACCCTCCTTCTAGCGCCAAATTATTGATAGAATTTACTGATTGTGTTCGTTTATGTGGCTTTACGACGGATTAATTCTACCAAACAATAATCTTATGATTTTATGTTCTTGGGGAGGGAGAGTAGAGAGTTTAGACAGAGAAATATTGCAATGAAGATTATATTGATTGTGTGAAAAATGTGAGAGAGTCCTCTGCATAGTATAAGAGAGGTCTTATTTATAGGTGTGTGAGTGTGAGACGGCACCTTACGAGCCTATGTGGCTTCTGGTGTTGACGAGGGTTCCTTACCCTCGTCTTGATCTCTCACACTGCTTCCTTTATCATGCCTCATCCTACTACTATGCCTTAGACTAGATGGGCCTCATTAAAAACCTCACCGTAAACCACCCTTGTGGATAAACCGGACGGAGGGAAAAAGAGTGCACCACCGGGGCTCTGCTGACAAAGGGCGAGCTCCCGAGCTTTGACCAGATTCCAGAGTATAGCACAGTGATGTACCACAGTCGGGCGAGCTCTGGGCCTTCCACAGACGGGCGAGCTCTGGTCCCTCCCTAGCTCGGATGGGCTCTGGAGACCTGGCAAACCTTGGGGATTATTTCTGAAACCGACGTATTAGTTCGCCATATCAACAACTCCGTGACGAACTGGGTTAACAAACCTATGTTCTTTATTTACGCTTTACGCTTTTACTTTCGATTACAACAGTCATCATCATCAATTTTCCCAAGTTCTCAAGATCATCAGCAGCCTTGTTAAACTCCTCAAGTTGGTTAATCAACTCCTTCTCTTCATTCATTCTGAAGAAATCAGTTTCTGTTTTATGAACAACTTGTTGGTGACAGACTTGGTCTGATACACCTTCTCCAGTTTACTCCAAACACCAATGACTGTCTTCTCCTTGCACACCTCCCTCAGGGGCTTATCCCCCAAGCACAGAATAATGGTGTTATATGAGCTTTCTCCTGTGTCTTCTGCTTCTTGATTGGATTTTCAGACGAGGAGGAAGGCCATTGATCTTCTGGCTTCAGGGCATTTGATAACCCATGATGAGTCAAGAGAGCCTTCATCTTGATCTTCCATAAACCAAAATTGTTTGCACCAGTGAATTTCTCAAAATCATATTTGGTAGATGCCATGATTGATGATTAACCCAGTCGATTCTTCCCACAGACGAAGCCACTTGTTGTGAATATAATCGACCTCAACAAGACTTCAACTATTCAAGCAATTATCAGAACAACGAAGAACTCAATTCCTAAATCTGATAAACATAAAATTGCAGAAAATAAGAAAATTAAGATAACTCAAGAACAATGGGTTTTACGTGGTTCGATCAATTGATCTACGTCCATGGATGAGGTTTCCTCACTTTCACTAATTTGAAGAATAGAATGATCAAATTACAATGAGTATTCGCAGCTTATCTCGAAATTGCATTTTTTATCTCTGGTTTGAATGCGCGCACACACACACACACACACACACACACATATATATATATATATATATATATATATAATCCTTAACTGATTGTAAGCTCGTAACCAATCAAATTATTTGTATTGTTATAACCGTCAAAGAATAACTGACTAAACATCCAATAAAATTACTCCTCAAACTACTCAAATAACCGACTTTATCATTGTGTATGAAGTAGCCTTTGTCATCTCTGTTTCAGTTATTTATAGATTTATAACCATTAGCTCAGGAAGTAACTTTAGTTTGAGTGACTCAGGAGGTAGGTGATTTTAGCTCAGGATAAGTAATTCAGTATTACACCTTCAGGTTACTGAGTTTTCAGTAGACAAGTGCCTTAAGGACCTGAATACTCAGGATGTGAGTCATGATCAGTGCACTTAATCTCAGTATCAAACCTTCAATTCGCTCAGGCTCAATATCAGATTCTTTCAGGTTCTAGATCACATCTCAAGATCAGTATTCAAAATTCAGGATTAGATTTCAAGATTTAAACCCAGCTTAGCTTTTAGACATAACACCTTGCATATATACACAAATTAAAACTGCAATTTAATTCCCTTTGCGAGGAATTGCTTTTTGCAGGGCAGAAAAGACACTGATTTTCTTCACTGAAGATGGAAGCCACACAATTTTTTTTTTATCGGTAAATGTTAGTTGTTAGTTGTTAGTAGTTAGAAGTTAGTTCACCAAATCTCCTTATACCCCAAGAATATCTCCAAGTCCACCCTTATATCTCCTTCCTATACCCTAACAATTTCTAACTATGTCGTCTCCTTATACCCCAACAATTTCTAACTATGTCGTCTCAACCCCCAAAGATTTCTTGGTGGTGTCACAGGTAAGACAATGGCTTTCATAGACGATCCAGTAGCCCACAATCAAATGTAATCGTTTTCATAGGATATTACTTATTAATACTTAGGGTATGTTTGGTTCGCAAGATAAAAGTATTTATCCGTAAAAAATATACACGGATAAATATTTTTATCTTGCGAACCCAATGAGCCCTTAGGATATTACTAATGCCTAAAGTGAGCATCAAGTTGAAGAAGTAGCCTTTGCAAATGAATATAGTGCGGTTTAATTAACGCGGTTGATGGATGAGGAGATGCACACATCATGACGATTAATTCCCTTGTCTCTCTCTCTATATAGAATCATCCTCTAAACTCTTACATCTTAAACATTAGGGTCAAACATCTTAAATGAGGCCATGTCTTCTTCAATCTTGATAATCAATATGGTGTGGGTCCCAATTTAATTAATAGGCAGGCCCAGGTTATTATTATACTCTTTTCTTTGAAAAATACACCATTGTTAAGAGTGTTTAGCAATTTTTTTTTCGAAATATTATAATTTTTTTTAAAAAAAAAATCGAATATCTTTTTAATTTTAAATTATATATGAAAGAAAATATCAAAAATTAAAAAAAGTTCAAAAAAATTACTGAATAAAAAATAATATATTTATTCGAATAGTGTATGTTTTAAGAAGGCTTAATTAATGGATTTCAGCATACAAGTGTATCAAATTGGGAAATTGCAATGGATGCTGAAATTGATATTCTTTTATTTTCCACTTGGGCCGAAATTGCATGCAATGGATGCTTCTCTTATGACACAGGCTATATGCACCCACATTTGTTTGTAGTACACACATCTCACAAATTATAAAATTTTATATTAATAATTTTAACTCTTCTCTTTTTTTTTTTTTTGTACACCCACCTCTCGCTTCGCCCTTTCTTTCCTCTGCTCTCACGTTCTTCTTTCTCTCTTTCTCTTCTCTTTTCCCACCTTCATTACATAGCCCCCGTATTAATTTTATCTCAAACTTCAACGACCACTCGTCCACTACAATGGCACCGCTTTCTCCATTTGCGAATCACTTCTATTTGAAAAAATGAAAAAGAAAAGGTAAGGATAACGGTGAATTTTTTTTCTTTCCTCCATCTTCTTTCATCTCCTCTCTCAACCTCTATTTATACATTTAAGTACATGATTCTTTCGCAGGGGCGGATCCAGGAATTAATAGTGGAGTGGGCTGAAAAATAAACGCTTCGACACATTAAAAAAATTTACATAACAAAATATTTCGATATTCACATAAGTTGTGCCCTACGAGATTTCAAAACATAAAATTCATCAACAATTGAGTCTATGTTTATATTATTGGCAAAATATCTCTCAATATAAAGCATCAAAGAATCTCCAAGAAAATCATCTCCCATCTTGTTACGAAGTGCCGTCTTCAAATGCTTCATTGATGAAAATGCTCGTTCAGTTGTAGCAGTAGAAACAGGTAACGTCAAAATTAGATGAATCGATCTAGTTAACATAATGTAGACCTTCGACCTTCCACTCTTAGAAAATAGTTGACTCAACTCAACAAGTGTAGAAACTTGAAACTCTTGGTTAACCATCATATAAAGCTTATAATGATTCAACTCATACTCTAAACAAACAATATCTTGACCTGTGAAATCTTCCGGATAGAATTTCCTTGCAAGCTTGCAAATATCATCACTGTTGAATGATCCATAAGAATTTCTAGGATCTAAAGCCACACTGAGAGAAAGCAATTCAACAGATGCATCATTAAATCTTGTATTCAACTTCATCAAGATGTGGTCTATTGTCCCATTAAAAACATCAAAATGATAATGATGTTCAATTGTAGTTTGCCCACGAGAACGACCAATCTTATACACATTAATAATAAAATAAATTAATTCTCTAAATACACATTCATATCTAACAAGCTAAATAACAACATAAAAATATCATAAACAAAATATACTAAATTTATTTTAAAAAATAATTATCTTGAATGATGTGGGTGAAAGATTTTAAGAAAACTCTAATCCCCAAAATTCCTAAAAATTGTTCTTTGTTGTTAATGATCTATAATACATTATGCTTTAAAAATTAAATATAATTATAAAAAAATGGAATTACCTGGCTGGAACGAAATAAAGCAAGAACGCACAATCACGATGTTGGCCTGGCGAACTAATACAATCGGCATAAGAATAATCACCAAGGCTTGGCAGGTCGCCAGGGCTCACCCGGATCCGCGGAAGTCCAGAGCTCGCCCTGCGCAGCTCGCCTAAAGGAGCTCGCCCCTACCCCCACGAGGACCTCGCCGAGGTCCATCGTCGCACGGCACTCAGAAGCCACGCAAGGCACCAGAGCTCGCCCAGGAGCCCACCTCCAAGCTCGCCTAGGAGCTCGCCCCGTAGTCTATTAGATCCCAATGGTTGCTCTCTTTTTTCTCCGTCCGTTTTGTCCACAAGGGTGGTTTACGGCGAGATTTTTAATGAGGTCCATCTAGTCTAAGGCAATGTAGTAGGACGAGGCATAACAAAGGGAAGCAGTGTGAGGGACCAAGGCAAGGGTAAGGAACCCTCGTCAACACCGGAAGCCATATAGGCTCGTAAGGTGTCTTCTCACACTCGCACACCTATAAATTAGACCTCTCTTGTACTATTCACACAATTAATACATTTCCCACACTTTACTTTCTCTCTTTAAGCTCTCACTCTCTCTCTCTCTCTCTCCCTACATTATCTCCCCCAAGAACACTAAATAATAAGATTATTGTTTGGTAGAATTAATGCGACGTAACAAGCCACATCAACACACGATTAGTAAATTTTATCAACACACGACTCAATAATTTTTTTTTCTTGAAGAACATGAGTAACTGGAAGAATATGATTCTATTGGACTATTTCGTCTTATATATATATATATATATATGTTTGGGCTAATAGCCCATTAGTAATATTAATTTTAATAATTAATATAAGCCCATTAATAAGTAGTATATGCTGAGAGACTAAGTAAATATAATGGCGAAGGTTATATGCACCCACAAATGTTCACAGCACACACACCTTAGTATAATATTAAATATAATGATATATAAAATAACAAATATACCCCTAGTTAAGCACACACCCACCGCATCCCCAAAAACCATTCAATCATCCCATCTATACACACATCAAAAACCAACAGTGGAATCCAAATCCACCTATTAAGAAAGGATGGTGTGGCGGCGGCCAAAAAGTACGGTGACAAATATACCGGCGAAAAAAGCACTTCGAATGGTGGTGGCGGAAAGGATGGACTGTTATCGACTTTTCACGCGAGAGAGGCGTGCAACGATGACGGCTTCGACGGTGACACGGTGTGAGGAAGGAGGCAGTCGGCGGTGGCGGGATTCAATCGGCTGCAGCAGGCTTCGATCGGCTATATTATTGGGGGAGCTGTTTATTCCGGGCCAAGTACAGGGATTGTGGCTGGAGATGTTTAGAGGAGGACGCGCCGCCCACGGTGGAACGGTGGGCAAGAGAAATTTCTGATGCACAGAAACCCCCAAAAGATTTAATAAAAAATTTGTGTTGGTAATTTGACGAGTTGATTGCAATTTTCATTATCTAATGGATTTCTTCTTCCTGTATTTCATTTCGGGAGAGTGAGAGAAAGAGAGAGGGGTAATGTGTGGAAATTTTGTGGGGGTGTAATCAATTTTAAATAAATATACCCAATTAATGGGTGCACTTATAATACTTTTGGGTGCATATAACCTGGGCCAAATATAATATATAGATTGGGCTGACTATTAGTAATTAAATTAAAAAATTGGGCTGGGCTGATATTGACATATTAATTGTAAATGTATATTTATATATAGGGAAATTTTGGGCCTGCACTGGGCAGCCCAGTGCAGCCATAATGTGGATCCGTTCCTGTTCTTTCGTATCCTAAATAAAGTACAATTTTCTAACTTTTTAATAAAATGTTAGCCATTTTCCAAAAAATTTTGACAATTTTTGTTCGTTTAATTTTTCGAATTACACCTTCGTATTTAATTATTTTTTCAAAAAAAATTCTTTTTTTCAAAATATAATCGAGAAATATCTATTTGTTGTTTAAAAAGATATTTAAATTTCTTTATTTCTTATTTATTTTGTACTTTTCATTTCACTTTTTTTTTTTTGGGAAATTTTCAAAATTCAAACGAAAGCACTTGATTTTTGCTTATTATTTTTCATTTATTTGGGATTCTTTTTTTTGTTTTTAAAAAAACATTATTTAATTTATTGGTATTTTACAAGAAAAAATATAGTTATGCTTTTGGGAGTTGTTCGGTAGGGTGAGTGTACAAATTTAGGGAGAAAAAGTCAAAAGAATATTTATTATATTTTATATATTTTTAATTAATATAATTATAGAGCATGTGTTCCTTTAACAAATGTGGGTGCATATAACTTGGGCGTTCTTTTATTTTCCACTCGAAATTGCAATGCATAAAATTAGTCAGCCCATTTTTTCTCCTATCTCAACTCATTTTTTTCTAATTAGACATAGGTTATATGCACCTACATTTGTTTGCCACGCCTCACAAATTATTAATTTTTTTTAGGGTTAATTCTATAAAAATGCATCACCTTTTACTGAACTTTCAATTTAATCCTGAGCTTCACGATTATTATAAAAAATCCCAACCTTTTAAATAATTTCAATTCGATACACGTTTTTTATTTTCGGTCCACAATTGATGACGTGTCTCACTGGAGCGCGTGAAAGATTGTCACGCTGGAGTACACATATTAAATTATCTTTTTCCTTTTTATTTTTTATTTTTAATATCATATCTAATATATACAAAAAAACAAAAATGTATATTACAAAATGTTTTTTTGAATGAGAAATACAATGGAAAAAATATTTTTACATGGGTTAATTCTATATAAATACATCACCTTTTACTCAACTTTCAATTTAATCCTGAACTCTACGATTTTTGTAAAAAATCCCAACCTTTTAAAGAGTTCCAATTCGATACACATTTTTTTTCTTCCGGCCAGCAAATGATGACGTGTCTCGCCGGAGCTGTCACGCTGGCGTACACGTGTGAAATTATTTTTTTATATGTTTTTTTCACATCTTATATTAATATATATATATATATATATATATATATATATATATATATCTTGGCAGATCCCCTTTTTCCAGTGGAGGCAACGACGGCAGCAACACGGCGACGCCCTCCTCGTAAGGGAACCTCAGTGGGGAGCCCTGTTTCAGATGATAGAACACGGCGGAAACGAAAATTTTGTTATATATATATATATATATATTAATATAAGATGTGAAAAAAATATATAAAAATAATAATTTCACACGTGTACGTCAGCGTGACAGCTCCGGCGAGACACATCATCATTTGCTGGCTGGAAGAAAAAAATGTGTATCGAATTGGAACTCTTTAAAAGGTTGGGATTTTTTACAAAAATCGTAAAGCTTATGATTAAATTGAAAGTTGAGTAAAATGTGGTGTATTTATATAGAATTAACCCTAAAAATCGGATTCTAGGTAGACTTAAAATGACACTCAAAATGCTTTTTTAATATAACTTTTGTTATTTTTTGTGTATATGATATATGACGTGGAAACTAAAAAATAAAAAATAAAAAGATAATTTAATACGTGTACGCCAGCGTGACAATCTTTCACGCGCTCCAGTGAGATACGTCATCAATTGCGAATCGAAAATAAAAAACGTGTATCGAATTAAAATACTTTAAAAGGTTGAGATTTTTTATAATAATCGTGAAGCTCAGGATTAAATTGAAAGTTGAGTAAAAGGTGGTGTATTTTTATAGAATTAACCCTTTTTTAATAATCTTAATTCTTCTCTTTATTTTTTTCTGTGCACCCACCTTCTCTCTTTGCCCTTTCTTTCCTCTTTTCTTCTCACGTTCTTCTTTCTCTCTTAATTTTATCTCAAATTTACACAACTACCCATCCACTGCAATGGCGTCGCTTTCACCATTTGTGAGTCACTTTTATTTGAAAAAATAAAAGAACAAAGGAAAAGGTAAGAATAACTGTGAATTTTTTTCCTTCCTTAATCTTCATTCATCCTCTTCATCTCCTCTCTCAACTTCTATTTCTACATTCAAGTGCAATTTTTTTTTTCATTCTTGTATCCTAAATAAAGTACAAATTTCTAAATTTTTTTAACGAAATTTTAGCGCTTTCCGGAAAAATTTTGTCAAAATTTTTGTTCGATTAATTTTTTGAATTACACCTTCTTTTTTAGTTAGTTTTTCAAAAAAAGTTTTTTTTTTCAAAATATAATCCAGAAAAGTCTGTTTGGATTGTTTGAAATGATATATTAATTAATTAATTAATTTATTATTTATTTTGTGCTTTTATTTCACATTTTTCTTTTCTTTTTTTAAAAAATTTTCAAAATTCAAACAAAAATCACTTGATTTTTTCTTATTATTTTTCATTTATTTGGGATTTTTTTTTCATTTAAAAAAAAATCATTATTTAATATATTGGTATTTTACAAGAAAAATATAGTTATGTTTTTGGGGGTTGTTCTGATAATTAAGGTGGATGTAAAAATTTAGGAAAAAAATTCAAATGAATATTTATTATATTTTATATATTTTTAATTAATAAAATTATGAAATGTGTGTACTTTTAACAAATATGGGTGCATATAACTGGACCTTTTAATTATCTCATTTTTTAATTAACTTCATCTATGTTCACTCAACTCATTTTTTTAATTAACTTCATCAATTAAATGACATATATTTGTTTCTAAATTTTCACATCAATCCCTAAAAATAGAGAAAAACAATATTTTTTCTATCGAGTGCAATTAGCCATGACTGAGTAAATAAAATATAAAATTACAATAAAATAATACAGTAAAAGCTCACTAAATTCATGCAATTTTGACATGAATCAAGATCTAATCTATTTTTGTGGAGTATAAACCTATTCAAAAGAATTAATCAAACTCAATCCAAATTTTGAAAGGAAAATTACACGTTTACGCACGAGTTCGTGCAAAAATAATAATCAACTGCAGCAGCACCTATCTTTTAAAAGCGGAAGTTGAACCGGACTTCTTTAATATTTGCGGTCGGACCGGTCGGATCGGGTCTAACCATTAGTAAAGCAATTGAACCGATATGACATCATAATCAAATAATATGTAATTATATACAAAAATTAAAGATATTATAAATAGTTTTTCTCTAAAAATATTAAATTTTATGTACATATTACTATAAAAATTAAATAAATATACATCTAATATTGTTATTTAAATTTAAATTTATCTATATAAATTAAATGTCAATATTTTACTAAAATTAGACCATATATCATAAAAATGTCAAATGTAAAATTGTGTTCACCAAATGTTTTAAAAATATCAAATATATAAGTTCATCAAATGTCTACGATTAACAACATAAAAATATTTAATTTGAATGAATATCAAAATTAACACCACTAAAACTTGATCTCATGATTTCAAGTCCAAATTTTATAGACGATTTAATAGAAAGATGTGAAATACGAAATTTGAGAAAAATAAGGATAAAAAACGTGATTAAGATAATATAAAACAAAAAACCAAAGCTGTAAAATTGAGTTTAAGTGAAAATTATAAATTGGAAAAAAAAATCTTAATTTTTTTTTTAAAAGCAAAAGCGCAGAGTTGACCGGTCCAACCAGTGACCGGTCCGACCCCTTTTGCTGCTTTTAACCGTTTTCTGGGCGCTTTAGAATAAGAGTGACCCAACGCTTTCGAACAGTTCAGGATGTCGTCCGAGTATCCGACCGGCTGGTGCAACCCATTTTTTAAAACATAGAGCAACTCTACCATCAATTTTCTGCAAGATTTCTTCACTTTTTTCTTACACCCCAGAACACAAGTCTACAAATACAAGCAACGCTGAGAACATAAATATGGTAAAGTTCATAAACAAGAAATTAAAGCCAAAATTAGTAGAGAAACTCAAATTAAATCCATTTAATGAGAGAGAGAGAGAGAGAGAGAGAGAGAGAGAGAGAGAGAGAGAGAG